>PVJN01024362.1:0-31239 GCA_004026805.1 Lasiurus borealis | reverse complement strand
GCTCCTGCAGGCATTCAGCCCGCCACCCCTCTCTCCTGCCGAAGGAGGGGGGCTGGGAAGGGGAGCCCAGGAGACTTCCTGCCTGGCCTGCTGTTTGCCCAGGACTTGGCACAGAGCAGGGGCGCCTGGGAAGTTGCTGGCTGTATGAGGATGCTAAGCAGCATCTCCGGGCACCGCTGTGAATCACCCGGACCATAAGCACTCACAGAGCACGTGCTGGGAGCCAGCTGGGCGACTGGTGGCCACACACCGGCTCCCGTTCACCCTGCAACCACCCTCAGGGGCAGGGGTGGTGGCGCCCCGCCCCTCCTCCGTTCCACAGTGCACACAGCTCCCATTTCCGATCGGATGGCAATATTGGGTTAAATAACCGTGAACTCATTTGGAAGCAAAACGGCGCTGAAGGAGGCATCTGTGGGCGTTACTGCCCCCGCGGGTGTGCCTAGTCAGCTGTTTTCCTGCGGGTGCGCCCCTGGGTTTGGTAAGGGGCTGGCCCAGGCGCCAGGGGTGGTACCTAATACTCGGCTTAGGTCCCCTTTTCTGCCTATGGCACCCTCTTCCCAGAGCTGGCCTCCCTGGTTTCGGGGGGTTGGGAGGGTCGCAGGCCTGAACTCACTCAGTTTTGGAGGAGAGAGACACTGAAGCAGGACCGCCAGCTGCCTGGGCACCGGACAACTAACGGTGCTGGGAGGGGCCCCGAGTTCAGGCTTCCGCCCCCCGCACCACACCACCGCCTGCTGGAGATTCTCTTGTGCCCATGGGCATCGCCCTCCTGACCCATCCCACCAAGGGCCACCTGTGGCCTCTTTCCGTTGAACTTGAGAAAGTGTGAGACCTGGGTGGTCGGCAGGAAAATGGGTCAAGAGCTGCTGTCCACGGAGGAGCAGGGGGAGGGCAGAGGTGGGGGCCGGCCCAGGTTGGCATGGGCCAGGGGCTGGGTGGGCACGGGGAGGAGGCAGCTGGTGGTGACTGTGGATGAGCGGGCAGCTCCCAGTGCCCGGCCCGGAGCTGGCGCTGGCTGGGACGCACAGGAGCTGGGCGGGCCTGGGCGGGCGGGCTCACCTCCGCCTTCACCAGGGAGTAGCAGGACGGGCACTCCTGGCATCGCGCCCTGTCCGCTGTGAGGAAGAAGTTCTCCTGGCAGCGGTCACACTTGTAGCCCACGAAGCCGGGCCTGCACACGCACGTGCTGTTCTCGTGGCACTGGGGCGAGGCAGAGCCCAGCGGGGAGCACCTGCAGGCTGTGGGGGGAGGAGAGGGAAGAAGAGGGGGGACAGGCAGAGGGCGCTGAGCGCCCTGAGAGCCACCCACACCGGAGCCCCAGCCCCTGCAGCCTTCCACCTGGCTGCTCCGAACCCCCCTGGGCAGCTCAAGCACACTCCTGGGGCCTTCCCTGGAGACCGGGTCAGAGGTCAGAGGTGATGACCGAGATGCTGACTTGTTTCTGAGTTCCGTGCAATCTAACTGCACAGCTGAAACCGCTTTGGTTCAGTGGATAGAGCGTCGGCCTGCAGACTGAAAGGTCCCAGGTTTGATTCCGGTCAAGGGCATGTATCCTGGTTGCAGGCACATCCCCAGTAGGGGGCGTGCAGGAGGCAACTGATCGATGTCTCTCTCTTATCAATGTTTCTAACTCTCTAGCCCTCTCCCTTCCTCTCTGTAACAAATCAATAAAATATATTTAAAAAAAGAAATCTAACTGCACAAATGTATAGGCCGAGGCCCAGAGAGGTGACGTACGGGCCTGTCCAGCACCTGGGACCCGATTTCCGGCCCCTCGGCCCCTCAGCTCGCGTGCACGGCGTGTCTGTGCATCGGCTCGGAGACACGCCTGGTCTGACCTCTCTCTCCCGCTGCACAGCCGCCTTCCCCGGGGCCCCTCGGCCCAGACACCCCCGGCCACACCCTCCGGGTAGCCGGGAAGGACGCGGCTCCCTTACCCCGGCAGCCCCTGATGGAGAAGCCGAAGAAACCCAGCTGGCATCGGTCGCAGGCCCGGCCCTCGACGCCCGGGCGGCAGGGGCACTGCCCCGTCTCGGGGTGGCACTGGTTCTCCTGGGAGCCCAGCGGATGGCACAGACAGCTGTGACAGGGAGGGACCGGTGTGAGCGAGCTCGGGGCCACGCCCAGCCCAGTGGCAGCAGCTGCTGCTGCTGGGGAGGGGCCTTCGGACCTCGCCCTCTGCCCACGAGGTCCCATCTCCATGGCAGCCCCTGTCCAACAGCCCCCCCCCCCAAACACAGTGGCTGTGGGGACACAGGCCTCTCGGAGACTGTGCCCTAGGGAAAGGCGGATGCTCTCGGCAGAGCAAAGGCTCTGAGAAGTCACGCAAAGCAGAAACCTGCCATGTCCCTGGAGCCCGCTGCTCCCCGAAGGTCCCACCTAAGGAGCTGCTGTGGCCAAAACGTCACCGAGGGGACAGCGTCCCTGCGAGGGGAATCCGACACCGAACCGGCCCCCTGCCCACGGGACATCCCTCAGGGCTGCTCTCAGCCTGCATCCGGGGCTGGCAGGCGCGAGTCTGACCTCCAGGGACTGTCCCTTTGTCCCCCACTTCAGGACAGGATGCTGTGTGCTGGCAATGGGCCTGGGATGCACATTCCAAGCCAGGCCCCTCGCTGGAGGCCCCTGGTGCTTCCTTCCACTGCACGGAGGGGGGCGGGGGGGGGACTCTAGGGGCAGGGCACCCACAGCCTCCCCCCACCCACCTCCGGCAGCCCCTCCCGGGCTGGAGGTCGTAGAAGCCGGGGCTGCAGCGGCCGCAGTCCCGTCCGGTGACATGAGGCAGGCAGGCGCACTGGCCGGTCACCCGGTCGCAGGGTCTCTGCGCACTGACGGAGCCCCCGGGGTGGCAGCTGCAGGCTGAGGCGGGAGAGGAGAGGGAGTCGGAGACCACGGAGATCTTCTGCCCCGGCTCCGGGGTCTGGGAGACGCAGGGGAGATGGGCAGCCCGTGGAGAGGGCTCAGCAGCCCAGACACCCCCGGCGCTTGGACAGGGGGCTCGAGCGCCCGGCTCCCATCTCGGCCCATGTGCTATGGACCCCAGGAGCCGGCCGTGGCCCCGCAGGCTCGAGAGAAGGCCAGAGGCTCGGTGGCAGGGCACAGGCAGACAGACCCCTGGATGCACTGTTTGGGGCTCTCCACCCAGCTCTCTGCACCCCATAAAACAAGAGGCCAGGAGAGAGCTGACAGGGCCCCACAGAGAAAGCGCCCAGGAACGAGTCTGGGGCAAATGCTAACGCTCTGGAGCCTTCCCCGGGCTGAGCACCTCGGCCTTCTGAGTGGCGGCCCGGGCTGCGTGCTAACCAGCAGGTGGGGAGGGAAGGAAGCACGTCTCAGCCAGGAGGCACAGGTGACAGGTGCCGAGGCCATGGGGACAGTCCCTGTGGAGAGGGAGCTGAGTGCTAACCACCAAGGCGGGAGGAAAATCGCAGGGCAGAGCCGGTCAGATCAAAGGGACAGCGTGGCCGAGACCGGTGTGGCTCCATGGATAGAGCGTCGGCCTGCGGACTGAAAGGTCCCAGGTTCAATCCCAGTCAGGGGCATGTACCTTGGTTGCGGGTACAATTCCAGTAGGGGGAGTGCAGGAGGCGGCTGATCGATGTCTCTCTCTCATCAATGTTTCTGACTTTCTATCCCTCTCCCTTCCTCTCTGTAAAAAATCAATAAAATATATTTTAAAAAAATAATAAAAATTAAAAATTTTTTTTAAAAAGGGAGAGCGTGGAGAAGAGCAAACCCTGGCACTTTCCGGACGAGAACCAGAGAAGCCGAGGGCCGTCGGAAGCTGCGCAGCCTCGGGAGCGGGCTGCCAGGAGGGGGACTCACACACACACTTGTCCGCCGGCCGCGGGGCCAGCGCGCTCCCGTAGAAGCCTTCCCGGCAGCGCTCGCAGCGAGCGCCGGTCGTGTTGAACAGGCAGCGCAGGCAGTGGCCCGACAGCGGGTCGCAGTTGCCCACGGCATTGGGGTCCACGTTCCCGCTGCACTGGCACCGCCGACAGGGCTGGGGGTCCCCAGAGAGCCCCAGCGGGTCCCCGAAGAAGCCATCGTCGCAGGTCTCGCAGCGCCGTCCTGGGGGGAGAAAAGGCCTGGGTGAGGAGCAGGCCGGGGAGGCCAGCCTGCGGGGCCCCCAGGGTGCGGGTTGGCTGAACCTCAGCAACGCCCCGGTCTCTTTGTGGGCAGAGCGTGGGCTCCGGGGTCAGCGGACCTGGGGCAGGGCCTCGCTCAGCCATCAGCTGGCCGTGCGGTCTTGGGCAAGTCACGGTGCGTCTCTGAACTCAGGGTCCCCGTCTGCAAGGGGGGCAGGGCTAACGAGAGGTTGGGGAGATCCCTTGTGCAAAGCTCCCGAACAGGGCCCGGCATGGTGAATGGTCAGCCTCAGTGGCTGCCCTCTCCCAGTCCCCGTCACCTGGGTCATCATCACTGTCCACCTCATCAACTCCTGGGTCATCACCTTCACCACCACCACCACAGTGATCAGAATCTTCATCATCACCCATGAACTTCATCTGGACCAGCACCACTGCCCCTTCCAGCAGCAGCATCTCCATCACCATCTTGTCCCTTCATCATCATCATCATCTTCGCCACCATCTTTCCCCCTTCATCATCATCATTTTCATCACCATCTTTCCCCCTTCATCATCATCATCTTCATCACCATCTTTCCCCTTCATCATCATCACCATCACCATCATCATCATCATCATCACCACCATCAACATCACCAGCTTGTCTCCTTCATCATCATTTTCTTCTTCTTCACCATCTGGTCCCCTTCATTATCATCTTCATCACTATCTTGTCTTCTTCATCATCATCATCTTCTTCTTCACCTTGTCCCCTTCATCACATTATCATCATCTTCATCACCATCTTGACCATCAGACACTTCACTGTCACCATTTCATCTCAACCATCACCTTTGTCATCACATCCATCGTCTGCATCATTGTCATCTCGATCACTTTCTTCTTCACCATCTTCATCATCGTCTTCCCTGTCACTCTCTGCATTACTAGTCACTATCCTCTGTGTTGCTGCCACCCTCTTCCTCGTCCTCCTCTCACACATGTCCCGCCTGAGCTGTGGCTGCTTCCTCGCTGTGGTTCCTGCTCCCTTTCTGTCTCCTGCTTCCCAGGGCCCCGAACCTCCTCTGGACTGTTCACTCCGACCCCTGCCTGCCTCCTGGGTTTGACCTGGGGTTGCTGCCCCATCTCCCAGCCCTCGGGGTCCCTGGGAGCCTCAGAAACGGTGGTGCCTAGGAGGCTTTTGGAGGGTTGTGACCGGGGAGGTCCACTTTGGACACAGATGGGACATAAAAGGACATCCACATCCCCCTCTTGTATACGCCTGCAGGAGAAAGACGGCTGGGGACCCCCAGACCTCACAGTCCCTCGGTCCCTGGGGGTGGCAGGACGATAGGCACACGCTCTTCTTGCCGCCTTCATGTTATGTTCCTCTTTATACGTCTACGGGCGGTTTCGATCGTTACAATGCATTCACTATTAATTATGATTTAATTGACAGCCACTGTCACTGTGAGAGAGAGTGCCCTGTGTTCTCAGTGCTCAGCATTCAGCTGAGTCAAGTTAACATTACTAAGGCAGGCAACCTTGGACATGGAGAGGAGAGGAGGAATACTAAGAAAGAAAAGACAGCCAAAATCGGTTTGGCTCAGTGGATAGAGCGTCGGCCTGGGGACTGAAAGGTCCCAGGTTCGATTCCGGTCAAGGGCATGTACATTGGTTGCTGGCACATCCCCAGTGGGGGGCGTGCAGGAGGCAGCTGATCGATATCTCTCTCTCATTGATGTTTCTGGCTTTCTATACCTTTCCCTTCCTCTCTGTGAAAAATCAATAAAAAATATATATATATTTTTTTTAAAAAGAAAAGACAGAAATGGAAGAGAAGGGTCTGCAGGGAGGTCAGGGGAGATGCTGGTGCCTGGCCCCGGGACTCTGAAATAGACATGAAATAGATGGGCAGGAGGAGACAGGAGGTGATGAAGGCTGAGGCCCCGCAGGTAACCAGCCATTCGCTTGGACCTGGGAGGGGACAGCTCCCGGGGCAGGAGCTGCTGTGGGGTCCCGGAAGGGCTGCCGGGGGTTGGGATGAAAACACAAGAAGTGAAAGACGTTCTGGAGAAGGAAGGAAGTGGTGGTTGGCCAGCGATGTGAGAGCAGTTAATGCCACTGAGCTTCCCACTTACAAATGCTGAAGCCAGTGGTTGAGCATCGACCTGTGAACCAGGAGGTCACGGTTTGAATCCTGGTCAGAGCATATGCTCGGATTTCGGGCTTGATTCCCAGTAGGGGGCATGCAGGAGGCAGCCAATCCATCATTCTCTCTCATCATGGATGTTTCTATCTCTCTCTCCCTCTCCTTTCCTCTCTCTCTAAAATAAAACTAATAAAAACACATATTTTTAAAAATGCTTCACAGGGCAAATTTGATGCTACACATTTTGACATAATTTGAAAAAATGAATAACAGAATCAACCAAAAACTTAAGCGGGCGAATCGCAGGCTCTCTCAGCAAAGCTGTCTAAAAACGCAGATGTGCAGGGCGGGCTGCGTCCGCGTGGGAATGAGGAGGGGGAGGCTGGCATTTTCTAAGAGCTGAGCGTTCTTTTCATCTTGTTAATCCTCATCCCAGCATGCTTTTTCCCCACTGATTTTTTGCAGAGAGATTGGAAAGGAGGAAGGGTGGGAGAGAGTGAAAGAGAGAGAGAAACTTGGGAGTGAGAGAGACACATCTATTGGCTGTTTCCCACGCAAGCCCTGACTGAAGCCAGGGATTGAAACCACAACCCAGGCACATGCCTTTGACCGGGAATCAAACCTGAGACCGTATGGTCCTCAGGCAGGTGCTCTAACCATTCAACTACCAGCCAGGGCTGAACGCTGCAAGTATAAGCCGGGGTTTTCTGCCCTGACGCGTCTGCCAGGGAACTCAGAAACAGACTCTGAGCCGCATCCTCGCTGAGCCAGGCTCTGTGGGACCCGGGCCCAGATCTGGGGCTTTTCACAGCCTCCCCCGGACACGCTCCATGGCCCAAGTTCTGCCGGGAACCCCCAGCAGCCGGGCCCTGCCTGAGGTGCCACGGGACCCCGTGTCCCCAGAGGTCAAGCCTGCCACCCCTCAGGCGGCCCTTCCTCACCTACCCCCCTCCACACCCAGGACCCCCCCCCCCCGGAGCCGCTCACCTCTCTGGCCCGGGGGGCAGTGGGTGCACACCACCTCCCCGCTCTCCGGGATGGTCGTGCAGGACGACTGTCCAGGGCACGGGCAAGGCTGACAGTCGTCGGCTCGGCCCGCGAAGGGGTTGCCATAGAAACCCGGCAAGCAGCGCTCACAGGACGGGCCCTCGGTGTGGTGGCCGCACTGGCAGATCCCTGACGGACAAGATAAGCACGGTTAGCACCGTCAGAGCCAGCGAGTGGGCTCCTGGTGGTGGGGGTCAGAGAGCAGGTGCCGGCAGAACAGGGTCTGGGGGAAGGGGGGAGCCTTCCAGGGCGGAGGCAGCAGGACCCCGGGATGAGAGTCCACCTCGGGTTCACGCCCGCTGTGTGAACCTGGACAAACACTCCAACACCCTGCACCTCAGTGTCCTCACCTGCAAAACGGGTACAACACCCTCAGCTGGGCTCTGGCCGCCAAGGTTCCCACTCGGATTTGATGCAGCCAGAGCGCTCTGCATGGTGCCCGGCGCACAGACTTCTTGCTAGTTATCATTCCCGTATTCTGCTGCCACACTCTACCCGAACCAGCAGGCGGCGCCACTAACGACTCCGCTAGTTTCCCCTTCCCCTTCCTCCGTGTCCTTCTAACACAGGGCCCAGCGGGACGGTGACAGACCCAGAATTCTGGGTGTCACATGAGGCTCGGTATAGGGCGTCTCTGGATTCTCAGTGGCCCCCTGCCCATGGGTTTCTGGTGGGGGCGGGATTCTGCCAACCCCTTCTGCAGCCCACAGCCCCTGGAGGGTGCTCAGAGTGGGGGGCTCTGGGGAGAGAGGCCCCGGCCAGGGCCTGGGTCAGGAGGCCGGTTGGCAGGACTGCCACAGGGGGAAGAGGGAACCGGTGGCCGTGGAAGGGGGGTTTCTCAGGGGAACCGTCATGCCTGCCCGCTCTTCACGGGGCCCTGCCTTGGTGCAGCACCCACAGCTCATGATGCCTCCATCTGTACAGGGTGTGTAGCAATGGCCCCACCCAATGGGGACTTGTGGGCTGGAAGGCGTGGCATGGCCCGGGGAGCTGAGGGAGGACAGATTGGAGCATCACAGGGCAGGATTTCGAGCCCCCCATCTGGGCTTGGCTGGTGATGCCTGCCACGGGCACAAGTCGGGCGGAGGCGCCTATGTGTGCGTCCTCCTGGCCACTCCGCTGATTGCCAGGGGCCTGTCCTGTCAGCTCCCATGGGGCCTGCGGAAAGCTGAGCAGGGGCTTCCCTTCTGAGACCCTGCCGGCTCCCGGACAGCAGCCGGCGCTGACCCCGCAGGACCTGTGCCCAGCTCGTCCAGTACCTCCAGGCCAGTGACCTCCTGGGAGGTCCTCCTGGGTTTCTCCTGCTGTGAATGGGGAGGAACCACAGGCAGTGAACTGGTGGGAGGAGCAGCTCTGCCACCTACTGGCCACGTGGCCTCTCTGCGCTTTCGGCCCCTCACCAGGCAGAGGGGACGGATGGATGGGTCCTGGCATCCCTGAGGCATCTTGCAGGATTCAATGATGCAATGGCTACCAAGGTGCCTGAGGATGGAGGACCTCGAAGACTCACCTGATTGTCACACGCCCACGGCCGACCCTGCTCTGGGTGCAGCACTAACGGGGTGCCGGACACTCACCGGTGTTAGGGTCACAGGTGCCGTGCCCATTGCAGGTGCAGGGGACGCAGTTGGCATAGGGACCCCCCAGGGGCGTCTCCCTCTTGTATCCCGGGGCGCAGGCTTCACAGAACTGGCCCACGTAGCCCTTGGGACAGGAGCACGTCTCCACCCAGGAGGCCGGGGGGGAGGGGCCCCGCTGGGCCGACAGGAGCCGGACCTCACTCAGGAGCACCTGGCCTGGGAGCGGAGGGAGAGAGGGAGAGAGGGAGAGAGAGAAACGTTTCTCCCCAAACCTTTCTATTCACACATGCGCCAGGCTGAGCATTCCTGGCCCCTGTACACAGAGGCAGCCCATGTGTCATTTATTATTCTTTAAAAACAGTCAAATCAAGAGCAAAGGACAGCCCTGAATGGGTTGGCTAAGTGGATAGAGCGTTGGCCTGCAGACTCAACGGTCTCAGGTTCAATTCCGGTCAAGGGCATGTATCCTGGTTGCGGGCACATCCCCAGTAGGAGGCGTGCAGGAGGCGGCTGATAAATGTCTCTCTCTCATCGATGTTTCTAACTCTCTATCCCTCTCCCTTCCTCTCTGTAAAAAATCAATAAAAAAAATATTTTTTAATAAAGAGAAAGGACAGCGAGGCTGTCTTCAGGACGAGCCATAGCTACCACCGGAAACGTTACGGGGGGCATCCTCTCTGGGGGTCATGAAAGGTGCCCATTGGACAAGGGTGATGCCGCTTGCCGCCCGCAGGCCGTCAGCTGCACACATCAGCGTGGCCAGGAGCAGGTGGCGGGGCCCTCGCGCACGTGTGTGTGTGTGTGTGTGTGTGTGTGTGTGTGAACGTAAGTCGGAGGTGCCGCTCCGGCAGCAGGGGAGCTCCCGCAGACCATGCTTCCCACGGCAACGACCGGATCCCTGGGCAGAGTCTGAACACCGGGCCCTGGGAACCCACGGAGGGGGGAGCAGGCGGGACACCTGTAACGGGAACGTGATGGCACCGCCTTTCTGATAGAAAACATGGTGCACGCATCAACATGTAAAGCGTAACCCTTGCGGCCTCACGTTCCCGCTCCGAGGGGTCCGTCCTGAGGACACACGTGGGCGAAGACCCGCAGCCTCGATGGGCCGCTCTGTCCCGGTCCTGCGTGTGGGGCGGGACCGGAAACCACTCCCCGTCTCCGGGGAACGGGGCTGCTGGCACTGCGTGGAGCACCTCAGCCACCAATGGTCCACGTGCCCGCAGACGGGCAGGCTTTCCCGCGGGCGAGGACAGAGGTCAACCCGCCAGATGCAGCAGAGCTGAAATCAGCCAGCGGCCAACGCTGGAAGGGGCGGCCCTATTTCTACACTTAAAAGGTGCGGACGCCAGTCGTGCACACAGAAGGGCCCGGAGAGATGTGCCCGGAACGTTATCGGTAGGAAGGGGTGGGGAGGGTTCGGGAGCCGGTGGATGGAGGGTCAGTATGTCCACCGGCCTCTCCAGTCCACCCCCCAGCACCAGCCTGGCTGGCTCAGTGGGTGCCTGTAAGCGTCTGGCGACTGGAGGTTGAGTGAATGGCAGAGGCGGTGGAAGCTGCTGGAAAGGGGTAAAATGAACTTCCTGCCGGGGGGCGGGTTCTGGGAGTGACCTGGGAGCTTTGGGGGGGACATTCTGGGAGTGAAGGCCAGCCCATCACAGCTGCAAAGAGAAGGAACTGGAACAGGCTGGGTCCCCCCCACCCCCAAGCCTGGGACTCAGAGGAGGGAGGGCTGGCCTCGAAGGGACCCCTGGGAGCCCCTGGGAGCAAGCCTGGGGGTGCTGTCACACGGTGGGCTCGGTGACCTGCCACCACGGCTGGCACCAGCGGTTCGTGGCTGACTCACTGGCCACGCCCCTGTCCACCCGGCCCCGCCCCTGCCCTCGGCACCCACGCTGCCCACGGGCAACACGGCTTTGGGGTGCCGGCCTCTCTGGGCCTCAGACTCCTTTGCGGTGCAATGGGGACAATCACCGTCTGCCCGCGGGAGGCTCCACACGGGCGGGCCCGCTGCCCCTGCGGGTCCTGTGGTCACTGACCTGAGGGGCTGGGGTGTGTCCGCAGGCGCAGGGCGGTCAGGTTGGCGAGCAGCCGCTGGAAGTGGAAGGCGGGCAGCGGGGGGGCCGCGTCCTCCGAGGTCTCCTGCAGCCTGGGGTGGGGGGCAGAGGGGAGGGGACTAGAACCTGAGGGAGGCTGCAGGGGTGGGCGCTCCCAGCATGCCTGGACCTCAGGGCCACCTGCCCACCCACCCCTCTCGGGACAGAGCGGACACTCACTGGAACTCCAGCTGCACCTCCCCGGGCTGCGCGGCGTCCGGGGGCCCCGACAGGCGGGAGTGGGCCAGGGTCAGGGCCAGGCCGGCCCCTTCCAGCCTCAGCTGCACGGGGGGCGGGGAGCCCCCGGGCGGCACCCGGAAGGTGAGGGTGAGGGGCTGCACGTAGCTGAACCGCTGGTCACCTAGGAACTTCTCTGAGGACGAGAGGGCAGGCAGTGACCTGATTTCAGTGGCTGCGGCTTTTCCCGGCAGCCGAGCACCCCGACAAGATAGACGGACGGGAGTAGGAAAGCAGAGGCACCCCGGGGCTCAGGGGCTCGGCCACTCCCTCGGTCACCCCTGGGCTAGTGCCCTGCGGTCACTGTCCTGACCTCCGGGCTGTCACGTCTGACCGGGGACAGAGGAGGGTGGGTGGGAGCAGAGGACACGCAAAGAGGCGCGTTGACCACGTGTCAGATGAGTGAGACTCGGAGCGAGGAGCAGGGACGCGTGTCACGTGGGGGCTGAGCACGTGCCCATGGCCCCAGGGCCCCCGCTTCCTATGGGAAGAGGTTGTGACACCCCAACACACCCAGCCCAGCCCCCCTGCCTCCTGCCCGCCAGCGCTCCGGGGAGCTGAGGCTGGAGTCACGCAAGGTCAGAGGTTAGAGCTCAAAACAACCAGAACTCCTTGCTTTTTCCGCAGGAATCCCAGGCTCTGGCACGGGGCGCGGTGCCTGGGGGTGGGGGTGAGGGGCGGATGGAAGAGCGCGGGCACTGCCCGGGTGTGACAATGGCCGGACGGGGCCCCGGGTGGTGCTGCTGGGACCGGGAAGCAGGGGCTCCAGCCTGCACTGCAGGGCGTGGGGTGGATGGAAACGGCCCCTCGGGGTGTCTGGTCCCCACCCCCCAGCACCCTGAATATGTATGCTGCAGGCTGGGGGCGGGCTGGGGAGGTGCGGTAAGGTGGCAGGTGGAAAGCACGTTGTGCATCAGCGGCCTGATGGGTGAACATGGTTACCCAGCTGGGCCCCCCCTGGCCACGGGGCCTTAAAGATGGGCAGGAAGGCAGAGGGGTTGGCAGCAGAATGATGGACCAGCTCAGCGGGCTGGGGGTACCTGGTGCCATGAGCTCCTCCTCGGCTTCAGGGTTCAGGGGCAGCCCCCTGGGGCTCCAGCGTGCGGGCTGCTCCGGGTCCCTCGTGCGGCCGGTCCTCCAGCCATCGGCTCCTGGACAGCAACACACACACACACACAGGCCCATGAGACGCTGGGGGCGGCCTGGACACCGGGCTTTCCCGGCCCCGGGGTGCTCCCAGAGGCCTGCGCTCCGGGGCGGGGGAGTGGGGCAGTGCTGGCCACAGGCCCGGTGCCCGGGAGAGCCGGCTGGCAACAGGCTGGTGCCCCAGCCGGCGGCTCCCCGCCCCCCCCAGAGTCAGGCGGGCCCTTCTGCTGGAGGCAGCCCCGGAAGCAGCTGGAAAGCCAGGGACCTGGCCCTGATTGGGGGGTGGTGCGACCCCTGGGCCCGCGCTGCCCGCCGTGGGGACGTCACGCGGAAACAGGAGGACACAGCCCGCCAACCCCGGCATGGGCGGGGGGACTTCAGAGAACCTCCTGCCTCAGGCCCTGTCCTTCGTGGGTCCCGAGCCCCTGCACCAGGGAGGCCACCGGGTCAGGAAGCGGCCAAGCGTGAATGGGAACCCAGCCTCCGGCCCGGCCAGTCCCGCCCCCACTCGCCCTGGTGACGGCAGTGTGGCCCTCCCACCATGCACCGTCTGGCATAGAGCAGGGAACCTCAGAGGGCCGGGGGGATGGAGTGGGGGCCCGGCACCTGGGGCACCTGCAGGGCGAGGAGGGAGGGATGGAGAGAGGCAGAGAAGTCAGAAAGGGAGGCTCAGACGAGGCTCCGCTCCTCCCATGCTGTGTGACCCTGGGCAAATGACCTAACCTCTCTGACGTCATTGCCTCATCTGCCAACGGGGGCCATGACACACGTATGGTCCCGGCGGCGGCAATCCCCAGCCTTTATATGCACACCCTTGTTGGGGGGGGGGGTGTCCCTGAGACTCGGAGGGGGCCGTGAGGTCGGCCTGTCTTCTTCCTCACACTCAGGCGCATTGCAGTCTCCATTCTCTCCCTCACACACAAGCGGAGTGGAATCTTCCAGAAGCCACAGGCGTGTGACGCCACCACAGGCAATGGCAGAAGCTGCGGTGAGAACCGGCCGACTGGCGTGAAGCCAGACCGCGGGGCGAGGCGCAGAAATGGAGGATGAGGGTGCTCTTCTACAAAGGCGGTCTTTTAAAAAGTTATCTCTGTCCTGGCCTGTTTGGCTCAGTGGATAGAGCGTCGGCCTGCGGACTGGAGGGTCCCAGGTTCAATTCCGTTCAAGGGCGTGTGCCTGGGTTGCAGGCCCGATCCCCAGTAGGGGGCGTGCAGGAGGCGGCCGATCAATGTTTCTCTCTCATTGTGGATGTTTCTATCTCCCTCTCCCTTCCTCTCTGAAATCAATAAAAGTGTATTTTTTCAAAAGTTACTTTTCCCGCTGAAACCAGTTTGGCTCAGTGGATAGAGCGTCAGCCTGTCGATTGGAAGGGTCTCAGGTTCGATTCCAGTCAGGGGCAAATGCTTTGGTGGCGGGCACATCCCCAGTAGGGGGTGTGCAGGAGGCAGCTGATCGATGTTTCTCTCTCATCGATGTTTCTGACTCTCTAACCCTCTCCCTTCCTCTCTGTAAAAAATCAATAAAATATATTTTAACAAAAGTTACTTTTCCCAGGTGGATGTCATTTTTTATTGTATGTTTCCCATTATTGTTTCTAAGAATAGATGTTTTCAAGCTCCTACTTTAATTTCTAAGACAGAACGTATCCACATACATAGCCCACACAAATAAAAAGTGCTTGGAGGGCTTCAATAATGTTCCAGAGCATGAAAGAATTTGGAGATCAAAATGGCTGGGGACTTCTGTCCAAGGGAGATGGTGAGTGAATGAGAGGAAACCAGGGCCTCCCTCAAAGCGAGGGCATATAGCCACTGTTCTTAGAAGCTAAACCCGGGGTCCCGGCTGAGGCTAACACTCTAGACTCCTGCATCCTATTCCCAGCCCCTCTGTCCTGCTTTCTGCGCGGCGTCCAGCAGAGGGCGCACTGCCCCCACGCCTGGGGCACCTCGGAGCATGTGCCCGAGTTTCTGTCTCTGGCTGACACTTCCCTCCACCAATTGGGAGATGTAGGTCCGTCCCTCAACCCCCGCCCCTGCTCCCCCACTTGGGGCCCTCCCACCAGGGGTCACAGCAGGAGTCCACGCAGGCTGGGATTTAATGCAGAGTTCAGAGCTCTGATGCTTTCCTGCTCCAAAGAAGCACCTGTGGCACCTGGAGTTGGGGACCTAAGGCACCATGGCACCCCTGGACCCTGGACCCTGGGCCCTGGGCCCTGGGCCCAGAGAGAACACCTGCACAGCGGGTGAGAGACAAACTCAGACGCTGGCGAACCCTGGTGCCAACTACTATGTTCCGTGACCTACCTTTTCTGGGCCTCAGGTCCCTCACCTACAAAATGGGCAGGAGGGCACCTACCTGCGGGGGGTCTGTGAGGTTCCCTGCGATAAAGAGCACGCTGACTGGCATACAGCAGGTGCTCAATAAACGCAGCACTAGGTGACCCCAAGGCAGGCCAATCCTGACCTGGAGCGACTGTCAGTCCTCCCACAGGATCCGAAGGCGGCCTTCTCCCCAGCCTTCCCACAGCACAAAGGCTGCTGGAGGCGGAGGGAAAGGCGGGCCGAGAGGAGCTGAGGAGTGCGGGGAGGCTCTGGTGGGCACAGAGGGCCCATCTGGCATGGCTGGCCTGGGTGCTTGTGGGGGCCGTCTGGGCTGGGGCCTGAGGCTGCCCCTCATCCCTCTTCCCCCTCCCACCTCTGCAGGACCCCCCAGAGCAGGAGGGGCCCCACCTGGGCCGGGAGAGACCCCTCGGAGGCGGCTTGGGGGCCCTCCTTACCCAGGCAGAAGTCGGAGAGGATGCGGCGGGCCCGGAACCCGGCAGCGGCCGCGCACACCTTGGAGTGGCCGTAGCAGAAGCAGCTGCTGCAGCCGGTGGGGTTGTGGGGCTGAAGGTTAAAGGTCCCGGGGCGACATCTGGAATGGGAGCGGGCCACGCCCACGGGGCCGAGTGAGTGGCGAGGCTCGGGGACCCCAGCTGCATGCACGCACACAGACACACACACAGACACACACACACACACACACACACACACACACACACACTCAGAACCCCCGGGCACACGGAAGAGAACCGTTTTCCAGGTTTATGGGGAAAAAAGCCAGCACAGAGTCCCGAGGCCTCCTTCCCCAGCGCCCCCAGTGGCCACGCCTGTCACTGCCATGGGGCACCCATCCAGGCCAGGGGTCCCCACCAGTTCCCATTCCTGGCGGAAGTCCAGACTGTACCGGGATTCACCCCTTCTCCCACCAATGTCTCTGCTGCTCCCCCATTTCAGCCATGGCACCCAGCCCTGTCCTCAGCTCCCCAGTCCCCACAGCCACTCCGTCTCCGTCTCCCTCGACCTGAACGCTTTTGAAGGCATGGGCCAGGTTTATTGTTTTTTAAAATATATATATTTTATTGATTTTTTACAGAGAGGAAGGGAGAGGGATAGAGAGTTAGAAACATTGATGAGAAAGAGACATCGATCAGCTGCCTCCTGCACGCCCCCGACTGGGGATGTGCCCACAACCAAGGTACATGTCCTTGACCGGAATCGAACCTGGGACCTTTCAGTCCACAGGCCGACGCTCTATCCATTGAGCCACACCGGTTTTGGCGGGCCAGGTTTGTCTGCTACAGAAAGGTCAGACTTATTCACCAGAAGCAAATCACTAATCCCGCCCACCATCAAGTTCAGGGGCGTTAGGCTCCACCTCCCGGAGGGGGCGGGGTGAGTAACAAATCGGGACCTTGCTGAAACCACATAAAATTAAGATGCATTTTGAGAGAGACGTGTGGGGGCCACGGGAATATCCTGTTTCTCCTGGAAGTCCCGCCCCCTCATGGCAGCAGCCAGCAGCCGCTCCTGCCTGCTGGGTCCCTCAACTGCTGACGACGACTTTCTGTTCCCCTCCTTCCTTCCTTCCGCAGGAGTAATTTGGAATTCTGCACTCGCTGGTTTGGTTCAGTGGATAGAGCGTTGATTTGTGGACTAACAGGTCTCAGGTTCGACTCAGGTCAAGGGCACATGCCGGGGCTGTGGGTTTGATCCCCAGTGGGGAGTATGCAGGTGGCAGCTGATCAGTGATTCCCGCTTATCACTGATGTTTCTCTCTCTCCTTCTCCCTTCCTCTCTGAAATCAATAAATATATATATACAGTGGTACCTCGAGATACGAGTGCCCTAACATACGAGATTTTTTTTTTAATATATTTTATTGATTTTTTTACAGAGAGGAAGAGAGAGGGATAGAAAGTCAGAAACATCGATGAGAGAGAGACATCGATCAGCCGCCTCCTGCACCCCCACACTGGAGATGTGCCCGCAACCAAGGTACGTGCCCCCAACCGGAATCGAACCTGGGACCTTTCAGTCCGCAGGCCGACGCTCTATCCACTGAGCCAAACCGGTCTCGGCAACATACGAGATTTTTGAGATACGAGCCGTCGAGCGAGCGATGTTTGCTTTGAAATACGAGCAACATTTGAGATAGGAGTCATCGCGCAGATCGGCCGGCTGCACACGACCCACCAGTTTACTGAGACTCGAGCGTCTCATAGTTTCCCACGCCTCAAGGTTACGGAACGAATTAAACTTGTATCTCGAGGTATCACTGTATATATTTTCAAACAATGATTTGGAATTCCTCTGTAGAGAATACGCGGTCCTCAGTCCCATGTATTCATTGACTCGTCTCTGTGCACGGGGTGGACCCGGGAACTGATTTGCTGCCAGTTAGAACCCAGCGGCTCCGCTGGCTCCAGCCTGGGGGTGAGCTCCTTCAGGCCTCTGGACTCAGGCCCATCCGGCTGGGTTCTGTTTCTGTGTTTTTGTTTTCCTTGGTTGTTTTTTAGACCTGTTTTTGTTTTTAAGCACTTTTTAAAGAAAATAAAAAATCTGTTTTTCTTGTCTGGTGCTGCGGAACAGCCGAGTTCCTCTGCCTGCCCCACTCCAGCCCCTGGATCAGCCGTCTCTCCCCGGAGCCCTGAGGGGCGATTAACAAACAGGGCCTGGTCTGCAGCCCGGGACCGTCTGAGCCCCCAACTCAGATGGAAGCTGCTGCTGCTGCCGCCCCGCAGGACACACGTCGCCCGGGCTTGATGGCAGCAGCCGGAGCGAGGGCCTGCGGCAGCACTGGCCACCAGGACGCCGGGTGGTGGGGCAGAGCCGGGGAAAACCGGCTGGGGTCTGGTTCCCTGCCTCTATGCTGCCTCCTCACTGGAGAGGTCTCAGGGGTGGGGGGTAGGGAGATGAAGCAGGCAGTCCAGTTCCCACCCCAGAGCCCCCAGGCCCTGCATGGACGAGGTGGGGGGCGGCCTGGGGCTGGCTGAGGGCCGCTCTGGCACTGCCTCTTCCTGGACCAACACGGGCCCAGCGCGCTGCCCGGGCTACACAGTCCGCAGGGTCAGGCGGTGTCAGGTCCCACACACACAGGCCCGGGCAGGGAAGCAGGGTCCTGGCAGATCTGCACCGACTGCAAAGGGGGTCAGAGTTCGGAGCCAGGAACAGCGCGAGCGCCTGAGGACGGTGCACCTCTGTGGGCCAGCCCCACGCTGGAGCTCGGAGCCCCAGACTCACAAAGGAGGGAACTTTGCAAAGTCCTTCTGCCCCTTTGAGCTTTAAACACTGCCTGTGTGCCAGGATGGGCTGGCACCAGGTGAACCTCAGCGCAGTAGGCGCTTTGCGGAGCAGGGCATAGAGGAGGGTTCTGAGGTGATGGCAGGGCTCAGGATAGAGACTGCCGGCCCATTAGTGTGTCTGCCCTGGATGTGGGATGAGAGGGTGTGGTGGTGCTCCATTAGTGATGTCTGTCCTGAGTGTGAGATGGCAGGGTGTGGCAGTGCTCCATTAGTGATGTCTGCTTTGGGTGTGGGAGGGGAGGGTGTGGCAGTGCTTCATTAGTGATGTCTGCCCTGGGTGTGGAATGAGAGGGTGGAGCTCCATTAGTGATGTCTGCCCTGGGTATGGGATGGGAGGGTGTGGGAGTGAGATGGCAGGGTGTGGCAGTGCTCCATTAGTGATGTCTGCCCTGGATGTGGAATGAGGGTGTGGCAGGGCTCCATTAGTGATGTCTGCCCTGGGAGTGGGAGGGGAGGGTTATGGTGTGGGTGTCATATATTTGCTGTCCCCGGATGAGATGATCTTCCCTAACATCTCCAGCTAGTTCTTTCCAGGATTATGAGCTAGAAATGTGAAGATATACTTTCAAGGTGACGCACCATCTGTGGTGCCGGGCACAGCATCAACAGAG
Organism: Lasiurus borealis; assembly: GCA_004026805.1. NCBI lineage: Eukaryota > Metazoa > Chordata > Mammalia > Chiroptera > Vespertilionidae > Lasiurus > Lasiurus borealis. The sequence goes on along the minus strand of PVJN01024362.1, from coordinate 12,674 downwards.
GATAGAACCTTCAGGGAACCGCCTGGAAGGACCATGCCCCCTGCTCCTCCCCCACCGCAGCCCGAGGCCACTCCTCACAGGCTGGTCACCAGAAGCACACGCCTACCTGTCGCACAGGCTGCCTTCCACGTTCTCTTTGCAGGGGCAGCGCCCGCTGCGCGGGTCACAGGTGCCCAGGCTGCCGGCGGGACTGCAGGTGCAGGGTCTGCCCAGGAGACAGGACATGGGGAAGGGGAGCGACTCCCGAAAAGGAACGGCCACCCTCCCGGGAAGGAGCCCCTCCACCTTCCCCGTTCCTGGGAGGACAGGAGGCAGACCGGCCCACGAGCCTGCATCCCCCACCTCACTGCTCCCACCCTGCCAAGGAAGGGACCCATCTGCTCACCTGAAGAGCAACCCCTCTGCCTGCCCACTGCTCACCCGTTCATCCAGTCATCCATCCCCTTGCTCATCCATCTGTGCACCCTCCCGCCCACCTGTCCATGCATCCATCCATCCACCCACCTGTTTCCCCGAAAGTCAGACATCCCCCGAAAATAAGACCTACTTCCAGTTTTGCCTTTCGCTGTCATATCAGGCATCCCCCCCCAAATAAGACCTCCTCGATAATAAAGCCTCCACCAAACATCAGGCCTCCCCAGAATAGAAGGCCCCCGAAGCTACCGTCAGGCGTCTGACTCCTGATTTAAAGAGACCTCGCCCTGCCTCAACAGCTCCGGCTGCGCTGCGGCCCATCCGTGAGCTGGTTTGTGATGACAACGACCACCATACTGTCTACAGGTCATACATTTCCTTTTTTTTTTGTTGTTCAACAATAAATGTGTACCGTCTTCTTCTTCATGGAAAACTAAGACATCCCCTGAAAATAAGGCCTAGCGCCTCTTTGGGAGCAAACATTAATGTAAGACACGGTCTTATTTTCGGGGAAACAGGGTATCCACTCACTCACCCATGCACCTTCCATCCAACCGCCCATCCTGTCCGAATGCCCCGCCACGTGCCCCGGCCGGGCCACCCACACCCCCGGCGCTGCCATCCCACCTGCAGCCGCCCTCGCTGAGCGAGTGGAACCCGGGCCGGCAGCGGTCGCACTTCCAGCCCGTCACGGTGGCCTTGCAGGTGCAGGTGCCCGCGTCGTCACACTGCAGGCGCAGGGAGCCTGGGGGCCGGGGTGGGGGGGAGGCACAGGGCGTCAGGGGCCGGAATGGGGCGCGGCCGGCGGCGGCGGGGGCAGCGGGGCCCACTCACCTGCTGGGTGGCAGTCGCAGGGCTGGCAGGGCGTCCCGGGCCTCCAGCGGTAGAAGTTCTCCTGGCACAGCTCGCAGTGCGGCCCCGCCGTGTGGTCCCGGCAGTGGAGGCAGCGCCCGCCGTGGCCCGTACTGCGGAAGAGCTGCGGGTCGAACGTGCACTGCTCGGAGCGGCCGCTGCAGTTGCAAGCTGTGGGCAGGAGGAAGGGGGGCTGTCAGCGGCCATGGCAGGTGCCCACCAGCCTCCTTCTGTGGCATGAGCAGGCAGCTCGGGGCAGGTCAGAGATGGAGTTCAGGCCCGGCTTGATCAAGGATATGGAGACCCATGGATCCATCTTCCCAAACAGGGTACTTTTTTATTTTTTTACAGAGAGGAAGGGAGAGGAATAGAGAGTTAGAAACATCGATGAGAGAGAGACATTGATCAGTTGCCTCCTGCACACCTCCTACTGGGGATGTGCCGGCAACCAAGGTATGTACCCCTGACCAAAATCGAACCTGGGACCCTTGAGTCTGCAGGCCGATGCTCTATCCACTGAACCACACCGGTCAGGGCAAAACAGGGTACTTTTAAGAGCAGAGGGGGCACCGTTAGTAAATATCCCAAACACAGGACGGTCTGAGGCCATTGAGGACAGACAGCCACTCGGGCATGAATCAGACAGGCCACCTTGGAGCAGCATGTGGCTCACTGCAGGGTCTGTGGATCTGGATGAGCCTGGTCCCCAGTGACCACGGGGGAGTCAGCGGCATGGAAAGTCCAGTCTCCCCTCATTCATGCATTGAGTCATCGCACACAACATATGTGCTCAGGACCGGCTCTGTGATGGCTCCTGTGGCGAGCCCCGGCAGGGGCGGGGAGGCAGGGTCACCCCCCAGCAGCTCCCCTGGACCAAGCCCCCCTCAGTGGAGGTGTTTGTTGTGGGAGGGCTGGGAAGGCCCCCTAACTTCTTTTGTTCCAACGGCTGAAACCGCAGCTGCTAATGAAAGCATGTGTGATTTTTATTGAGAACCTACTGTGTGCCCGGGAAAACAGAAACAGACAAGCAGTTCTGAGCTCTGGTGACATGTAATCCCATTGCAGGTCTCACACTTTGGCCCATTTCACTCGGGGAGGCAGGGAGCAGTCCGATCCTCACTCCCTCGGGCACCTTGCACTAGGATGGAGGCCAGAGGCGGCAACCTGTGGACACCCTGCCGGGGGAGGGTGCTGGGAGCTGAGGGGGGCCCTACAGCTGTGCTGGGGGGATGGGGCAAGCCTTCTTGGAGGGAGTCACAGCGACAGTGGCACCTGAGGGGTGAGCAGGAAGGACCTGGCTGGAGCAGGAGGGAACGGAAGGAGGGGAGAGTCCCGGCAGGAGGAGGATTAACTGTGGAACCAGAGGAGCAAGATTCCCCCAGTGTGTGCAGGGGGCGGGGTGTCCTGTGATGGGCAGGGAGGAGGGTGGGGACTCCCAGTCTGTGCAGGGAGGAGGGGGGCAGGGCCGGCCTGGAAGGCTAGAGGTGGGCAGAGCTTGACCTGAAAGGCTTGCTCCTTGGAGGGGCAGGGGGGGGGGCGGTTAGGTAGGTGAATGCAATCACACGGGCATTTTCAGAAGCCCCCTGAGCTGCAGGCAGAGGAGGGCAGGCAGGGAGCCGGGCCAGCAGGGAGGCAGGGAGGCAGGAAGGTGGGGGCTTGGGCGCCCAGGGAGGGGTGCTGGGGCACGAGCTGCACAGAAGGACACAGATGGGCTGGAGGGATGTGGATGCGGCTGGATTCCGGGTTCAGGGGCTGCTGGGACTGGGAGCAGCGGGGGGCCAGCACGAAGCCCCCGTTTGCAGGCTGGTGACTGGGAGGACCAAGACGTGGCCACGGGGCGCGGACGTGGCCGGAGAAGGAGCTGGCTCTGTGCCCTCACCATGGAGACGGCTCCAGGCTCGGCCCGCGTGAGCCAGCAGCAGGGGAGGCAGGCCAGCGCGGGCAGCAGGAACCCATTAGGGTCCCGTGGACGGCACCCTGCCCCCCGGAACAGGCTGGGCCCGCCCTGTCCCTGCTCTAGCGGCCGGAGACCGAGCCCAGCGGACAGAGCACCCGGGGCCCGAACTCCCAGTAGCAGCGGCCAATCCCGCAGGGAGCCAGGCCTGGTGCCCGCCCCCCCCACACCGGAGCCCCAAGCACGCAGATGACTATCGGGGAGACAGGGGGGCACCAGGCTGGGAGGAAGGCGGTGGGTCCTCCTCCCCTCTACCCCCTCCCGCCCCCCCGGGCGTGCACAGCCCCATGTCCCCGGAGCAGGGCTGACGGCCCATCCTCTCCACATGTGGTCCAAGCCACATCACAGGGGCAGGGGCAGGGCAGGGCGGCCGGGGCTGGGGGCAGGCTGGGTGGGCCGCCCAGCACCCGGGACCGGGGACCGGGGGGCCTGGCTTTCATTAGCAGCTGCGGTTGCAGCCGTTGGAACAAAAGAACAACTTAGGGGACCAGCCCTCCCACAACAAACACCTCGGCTGCGGGGGGCTTGGTCCCGGGAGCTGCTGTGGGGGGGACCCTGACGATGCCAGACCCCCCTCCTGGCCCCCTCCGGCGCCTCCTCACCCCGGCAGCGGCGCGGCCCACCCAGGAGCGAGCGGCCCCCACAGCCGGGTCCCGGGGAGCCTGTCTCTGGCCTGTACCCTGGCCCCCTGCACCCCGGCCCTCAGCGCCCCGGCCCCTAGCGCCCCGGCCCCCAGCACCCCGGACCCCTGCACCCCGGGACCCCCGGCCACTCACGCAGACACTCGTTGGCGGCCTCGGCGGTGCCCCGCGCCCACGGGCGGTCCTGGAAGAAGGGCAGGCAGCGCTCACAGTCGGTGCCCGTGGTGTTGTGCTGGCACCGGCAGGCCAGCCGGCCCTCGGCGTCCGGGGCGCACTCGCTGGCGTGGCCGTTACACTTGCACCTGGGGAGGGACGTGGAGGATGGGGGGCTCGGCACTGAGAGGGCGCCAGCAGGGAATGGCCCCCCAGGTCGGCGGAAGAGGGGTTTAATCTCCGAAGCCCTGCATTCCCTGTGGGTGGGCCCGCTGCTCTGGCTCAATGGTGGTTTTTTTTTTTTTTTAATATATTTTATTGATTTGTTACAGAGAGGAAGGGAGAGAGATAGAGAGTTAGAAACATTGATGAGAGAGAAGCATCAATCAGCTGCCTCCTGCACACCCCCCGCTGGGGATGTGCCCACCACCAAGGTACATGCCCTTGACCGGAATCGAACCCGGGACCTTTCAGTCTGCAGACCGACGCTCTATCCACTGAGCCAAACCGGTTTTGGCTCAATGGCGAGTTTTATTGAGCACCTACTGTGTGCCCGGGACAACGGAAACGGACAAGCGGTTCTGAGCTCTGGTGACACGTAATCCCATCGCACGGCCCTCGCTCTGGCCCATTTCACAGATGGAGGGACTGAGGCGCGGAGCGGCTGCCCACGGCCACCAGTGAGTAGTGGCAGCCTCGGTGAGGCTGCCGCTGCCGGCTTCTGCCCAGGAGGAGCCCCGGGGGCCGAGAGAGACTCGGGGTGGGGGTGGGCCAGCTCACAGGGCAGTGCGGGGGGGGGGGCAGGTACCTCCTGTCCTCCTCCTGTGACTCTGCCCAGTGAGACAGAGGCTGCTGCTCCTGGCAGAGGACAACCCCCGCCCCCCCAACTCATCTCAAACCCCAGTGAGTCTGTGCCGTGGAGGGCAGCCCTGGCCCTTACACCCCCGCATCCCTGGCTTTGCTCCCCGCAGGTCAGGAGGCAGCTGGAGCGGGGCAGCACAGAGAGGTGCTCTGGGGCCACACCTGTGGGGCTGTCCCGAGCGGCCAAGCCAAGGGGCGTAGAGGATGGCCATGCGTCCGGCTCCCAGCCTCCCTCTGCGCCGCTCCCGACCCAGGTCTCCCTGGCACCCCGCTGGGCGGGAGGGACCGTAATTATCCCCATTTCACAGACGGGCAAGTGGAGGCTCAGGCCCTGAAGCGACGGATGCTGAGTGGCAGCGCTGGAATCTGAACCCGGCTCTCCTCCCTCGCACGGACCCCGAGTTCAAGGCCAGCTCGCCAGGGTCACTCTGTGGCTCCCCATCAGCTGTGTCCCATGCTCGCCCCCCACCTCCTGCCGAGGGCATCAAAGAAGCCAGATCAGGGGCAGCGGCCACGGTGCCTCCTCTGCTTTGGGGACACGGGGCTGGGGAAGGGCACGGGGGAAGCTTCCTCGCCAGGCCCCCTGAGAGCCCAGGGCGGGCAGGGAACACCCAGTGTTTCTGGCGGAGGGGAGGGGGCACCAGGCCATCTCGGGACAAGAGACCTCCCGTGTTCCCAGAGGTGGCTGCGAGTACCTCCCTTCCCCCCATGAAGCCCTGAGACCCCAAGCGGAGGCGTGGAATTCGTGAGGGGCATGGGGGGATGGACACAGGCGCGGGCCACCTGCACCCGCCAGCTGCAGGCCTGGAGTGGCCCGCTCTGGCAGCTGGGGCCAGATGTTCTCTGGGCCAAAGCCCCTGTCAGCAGGCACTGCCGCCCCCTCCGTCCGCCGCCCCTGGAGATCACCTCCCCCCGGGTTTGACCTGAATCGATGCGGGGGTGGCAGGGAGAGGGAGCAGAGGGGCCCTCTCAGTCACCCCCACTCCCCCGGTATCCCCAGGCCCCCGCCTTTCCTGAAAGGCGCTGACACATTGAGTGCAGGCAGCTGGACCCCATGTCCCTGAACCCCTTGACTCTCCGCCTCCCCAACGCCTCCCAAGCGTCCCTGAACCACGGGAGCCCCCCGCCCCCTGCCCCCCGGCCACAGCTCCCACGTCGAGCTGACTTCCCCCCACAAACAGCTTTCAGACCACACACTTCCCCTGCCTAATGCCGCCTCCTACCACCACCACGTAATATTCCGGCTGTTTCTCTCTCTCCTCCTTCCCGCGCGGTTGCCAAATGTTGGGGCCTTTTAAAAATCCAGCCCTGCCTGGCCAGCTCAGTGGTTGAGCGTTGACCTATGAACCTGGAGGTCACGGTTCCATCCCTGGTCAACGCACAGGCCTGGGTTGCAGGCTCGATCCCCAGTGTGGGGCGTGCAGGAGGCAGCCGATCCATGATTCTCTCTCCTCATGGATGTTTTTCTCTCTCTCCTCTCCCTTCCTCTCTGAAATCAATAAAACTATACTTTAAAAGTAAAAAAAAAAATAAAAAAATAAAACCCTATTATTGCTGAAACTGGTTTGGCTCAGTGGATAGAGCATCCATCGGCCTGCAGACTGAAAGGTCCCGGGTTCGATTCCAGTCAAGGGCACGTATCTTGGTTGCGGGCACATCCCCATTGGGGGGCGTGCAGGAGGTGGCTGATCCGATGTCTCTCTCTCATCGATGTTTCTAACTCTCTATCCTTCTCCCTTCCTCTCTGTGAAAAATCAATAAAATATATTTAAAAAAAACAAAAACGCTATTACTATCCCGGCCACACCTTTCACAGCTCCCCTCTGGCCCAGCCAGTGTGGCTCAGCCGTTGAGCATCGACCTATGAACCAGGGGGTCGCATGCCCGTGCAGGCTCGATCCCCAGTGTGAGGTGTGAGGTGTGCAGGAGGCAGCTGATCAGGGATTCTCTCTCTTATCACAGATGTTCCTCTCCCTCCCTCCCTTCTCCCTTCCTCTCTGAAACCAGTAACAATATCTGCATTAGAAACACAGCTGCCCTCTGACTGCGGGTAAAAACAAGCCACACCCAGGCCCTGATAACCTCCAGCTGCTGCTGCCTCGCCCGCCGTCCCAGCCCCAGGCCTCCTCCTGGTCATGTCCCAGGCCCGGCACAGGCGGGCCCCGGGCGGCCATGCCCCCTTCTCCAGCCGTGGCGGGTCCCTGTCCGGGCACACCCTGTCCGGGCCTCCGTCCTTGTCATCCTGGGGCAGGCTGCCGCCGGATGACTGCCTGTCACCCCGAGACTGGAGCAGGAAACTATCCATCTTCCTCGCTACTTTCCCAGGAGGAACCCCCAAATCTCTCCTGGCTTCCCGCTTCCTCCGCCCGCCTGGCCCACGGGGACCCGCGGCCTGTTTGAGACCGCCTGGACATCAGTCCCTGTTCCCGGGGAGGGAGATGCTTCAACAAATCCCCGATGCCGCAGAGGACTGGGGACCAGGCCCGGGCCCACCCGCACCGCCTCTCGCCCCACATGCGAAGGCGCCAGAGCCGTGGCAACCCTTCCGAGGCGCTGGGCTGGCGTGGGGCTGGGAGCGGCCGGAATGAGGAGCCCCAGAGCCTCGTTAAACAGTGTGGAGCCCGGCTCTGCCCGGCCCGCCAGGCGCTGGGAGGGGTGGGGTGGATGGTGCGCTGTTTACAAAGTCCAGGCGAGGGGAGGAAGGAAAGCTTTGCAAGCTCAGCATCCCTGCCTGCTCCCAGCACCAGCCACGGCCATGTGCACGCACAGGCGCTCAGGCAGCGGCAGGGTGAGGGCATGGGAGCCGGGACCTCGCAGCCGCGCTGGGAGCCGTGAAATGCCGCTTCATGGCAGCAATCAGAGTGCCTGCGAGAGGGAGAGGGAGGGAGGAAGAGAGGGAGGGAGAAGGGAGGGGAAGGAACTTCGAGGCAGAGGGGATGGTGGTGCCCAGGCCTGCGTGCCCTCATGGGGTAGTGGACGCGGCTGATGGGAGCAGCTGCAGGAGGTGGGCTGGGAGGTGGGGAGCAGCCAGGCGGCCTCAGATGCCACACCCAGGGGACCAGGATCCCCTCCCTGTCTCTCCCCTGGGGCACCCGAGTGGCTCCTCCCCCCTCCCCCTATTTGGGGCGACACCACGTGGCCGCCCCCCCCCGCCGCCCCGCCTGCCACCTACCTGCCGCCCACGGAGAAGTCGGACACGGCGTAGTAGTAGGACTGCAGCACCTTGGGGTCCTTGAAGATGTCGTCCCCGAACGTGTTGAGCCGGTCCAGGGAGATGAGGAGCTCGGTGCTGGTGACCCAGTCCTGCGGGCGCAGGGAAGGGCCACCGTCAGGGGGGGCCCCGCTGGCCGCCTGGGTCTCCGGGGACACACGGACAGGCCCTGCTCCGATGAATTCCCAGGACGCTGCCGAAGCTGGGAGCCTGTGTACGGGGTTCTGCCAACCGGGGTGCCCGGCCACTGCCTGGCTGCGCAACTTGGGGGACGCTGCTCGACGCCCTGGCCCATCCATGCCCCCCCCCCTCTGTGACACGGGCCAAGGAGCATCCTGGGCCCACGAGGGAGTTGGGAGGATGGCCGATGTCAGCAGCGGGGCCTGGGGTCTGGTCACTGACTCCTCCCAGTGGCCCCTGCACCCCCTTTCTAGAGGTCAGCTGGGGAGCACGTGCCCCAGTGCCCTTCTCTCCCGCTCAGCGAGGCCTGGCGTGGGCAGCCCTCGGGTTAGAGGTGCCTCACGTGCCGAAGCTCAGGGGATGAGCATCAACCTAGGAGCCAGAAGGTGAGAGTTCAATTCCCAGTTGGGGCACAGGCCTGGGTTGCGGGCTCAGTCCCAGTGTGGAGCGCGCAGGAGGCAGCTGATCAAGGATTCTCTCATCATTGATGTTTCTCTCTCTCTCTCCCTTCCTCTCTGAAATCAATAAAAATACACTGAGTGGCCAGGTTATTATGACCTCTGAATGCATAATAATCTGGCATAGATAGATGGATATCTATATTCATATCCATATCCATACCCATATCCATATCCATATCCATATCTATATCTATTAGAGACCTGGTACGTGAATTCATGCATGGGTGGGGTCCAGCCAGCCTGGCCAGGGGGAGGAGACATGAGCAGTTGGCTGGCCTGCCTGCTGGTCAAACTCCTGGTTGAGGGGACAATTTGCATATTAGCCTTTTATTATATAGAAGATACACTGAGTGGCCAGATTATTATGCATTCAGAGGTCATAATAATCTGGCCACTCAGTGTGTGGTATGTGTGTGTGTGTGTGTGTATGTTAGAGGCCCGATGCATGAATTCATGCATGAGTGGGGTCTGGCCAGCCTGGCCAGGGCGAGAGGACATGGGCGGTTGAACAGCCTGCCTGCTAGTTGAACTCCTGATTGAGGGGACATTTTGCATATTAGCCTTTTATTATATAGGATAGACACTGAGCGGCCAGGTTATGATGCGTTCAGAGACCATCATCATCTGGCCGCCAGTGTATATATGTTTTTAAAAGATCAGGCTTCCACAGACAAGTCACCTGTCCAGGCGATGTCTATCCCAACCGAACACCTCCCCCCGCACCCCGCCATAGAAGCAGGGCCTGGGGGCCCCTTTCCTCGCTGCAGCCCCGGCCCCGGGCTCTGCCCACGCAGCGGCACTCCATCAACACGGGAAGTGCCTCCCCCGAAGAGCTGGTGGGAGAACCACGTGGAGGCTGGCATTTGCATCGCCTGCTGTTGGCGACAACCGGGTCGCTTCGGCTGAGTTTTAATTGGCATTTAATTCCGTGCAGGAAGGAGCGCCTGGAGCCGCAGCCGGCCCGTTAGGACAGGAAAGGGACTCCTGGCAGGGCCTGTCTTCTCGCCCAGCAGGGCTAGGCCAGCGCGCCTCTGCGGCTCCCGGGGAGCCGCCACCTGGGAGCCAGGGCCGCTGCCGAGGAGGCGTCAGCAGGGAGGAGGGGCCCAGCCCCGGGGAGCTCAGTGGGCACCTCAGCGGAGTGTGCACGTCCCCGTCTCCCCAATCACTCCCCAATGTCCCAGTGCGTTCAGGGGTCTGGGTGGAAGCTGCCTCCTGATTCAGGGGCTGGGCGGGCCCAAGACTCCGCATTTCTTTCTTCCTTCCTTCCTTCCTTCCTTCCTTCCTTCCTTCCTTCCTTCCTTCCTTTCTTTCTTTCTTTCTTTTTTAAAATATATTTTATTGATCTTTTATAGAGAGGAAGGGAGAGGGACAGAGAGTTAGAAACATCGATGAGAGAGAGAGACATCGTTCAGCTGCCTCCTGCACACCCTCTACTGGGGATGTGCCCGCAACCAAGGTCCATGCCCTTGACTGGAATTGAACCTGGGACCCTTCAGTCCGAGGGCCGACGCTCTATCCACTGAGCCAAACCGGTTTCGGCGAGACTCCGCATTTATTTCTAACGAGGGCGGGGGGCTGTGGCTCGGGCCTCCCAGGAGCCTTGGGAGGGGGGACTGTTCCCGAGGCCGGAGAGCCAGACGCTGGGGAATTCCTGGGCATGAACATGGGGAAACCGAGGTAAGTGAACGAGGCCAAGTGACTGGCACAGTGGCAGCAACTTGTGAATCTCAAAACCGAATCTTCCAGCCAAGGACACCGAGCCAACGGTTTACAGGCCCTCCCTGAGCAGCGAGCACAGACTTTGCCACACCGGTCTGGAGCCGGAGAACAGACACCCAGCTGATGTCACTGGCACTGCTGGCCGAACCCAAGGATGGACAAGTGGGGGAACAGGAACTAAACCCGACAGAGCCAGACGGACCCCAGACCAGCGCAGCCGAAAGCCGACCAGAGACCAACCCCACAGGCCCCTCCAGGCTGGTGCTGGTGCGTCCGCAGGTTAAAAACCGCCTGTGAAGCTGGTGACGGTTCTGCTGGGACTGCCCCTCAGACTCGCACCCACAGACGAGAGAGAAAAACCTTCCGGACAAAGGACACCAGCTCCGCTCGCTTAGAGTACACCCAGGCCTTTTCTCGGGCCTCAACTTTTTACGCTTCTCCTAAATGCTAAGGGTCCCCAAGGGACTCGCCACCAGGGGAGCAGCAGGCAGCGCAGCTCATTCCCGGCGAACCCCCCCGTTCCTGCCTCCACGGCCCCCTTTCTCGCTGACTACCCCGTGGCTCACTTCTCTCCGGGAACGTTTCCGGGAGCCAGAGCAGAGCCCCGCCCCCAGGCTCTCCTGCTGCTTCCTCTGTCCCCGGCTTTAAAAACGTCCTCTCTTCCCTGCAGGAAGTCAAGGACCCACACACAATCCCGGCCGGCCCAAGGCAGATCCCCTCTGGGCCCTGTCCCCTTCCCACCGACATCAGCCCCCCCATTTTACAGAGGAGACTGAGGCTCAGAGAAGGTCCGTGTTCTGCCCCAAGCTGCACAGCGGGGACACAGCAGAGCTGGGTGTGGGTCTCAGCTTCAACCAGGAGGCAGCCCATCTTCTTACATCTACCCCAGTGCCCTCATCACACCAGGGGGCCCAGAGGTCAACCACCTGCCCCCCCTCCCTTCCCCCCACCTCCGGTCTCCAGTCACATGACCTCTCTCGGGTTCCTGCCATGGCTTCTGGCCCATGGCCTGCTCCCTCCGGCCGCTAAGATAACAGAACCGTGTCCAAATCTCCGGAGACCCTGGGGCAGGAGCTGGGAAAGAGAGCGCGGGGCCCCTCCCTGAGGCCTCCAGGGTCATTTTAGGGCAAACTGCACCCCAAGTACTCAGGCAATGGGGCTTTTGCAACTTCCAGGCACTTCGGCTAAAACTGCGAGTCGGGATGCAGTTGGAGCGGGGAGTTAGGTGACTTTGGACGGACCCGGTGGGGAGAGCAGGTGCAGGAGGTCAGGAATGGCGAGCTGCTGTGACGTTCGACGTCAAAGCATGAACAAGCCGAGACCGGTTTGGCTCAGCAGATAGAGCGTCGGCCTGTGGACTGAAAGGTCCCAGGTTCGATTCTGGTTGGGGGCATGTGCCTTGCTTGCAGGCAACGTCTCCACTGTGGGACGTGCAGGAGGCGGCTGATCGATGTCTCTCTCTCATCGATGTTTCTGACTTTCTATCTCTCTCCCTTCCTCTCTGTAAAGAATCAATGAAATATATTTAAATAAAAAATAAATAAGAAAACAAAAATATATTTTAATAAAAATAAATAAAGCCAAAACTGGTTTGGCTCAGTGGATAGAGCGTCAGCCTGAGGACTAGAAGGTTCCAGGTTCGATTCCGATCAAGGGCATGTATCTTGGTTGCGGGCACATCCCCAGTAGAAAGTGTGCAGGAGGCGGCTGATCGATGTTTCTCTCTCATTGATGTTTCTAACTCTCTATCCCTCTCCCTTCCTCTCTGTAAAAAATGAATAAAAAATATTTTTTAAAAAATAATAAAATAAATAAATAAATAAAATTTGAAAACCCCTGGGATCTCACAGGTCTCCTGTGTCCGGCCGCCTTCGACTTTCCCGTGGTCCCTGGACACGGGGTCCCGCCCACAGCCCGGTGGTCCCAGCCTCCTCCCCCGGCCCCCCCAGCTCCCCAGCCCCCCAGCTCCCCGGCCCCCCAGCCCCCCAGCCCCCCAGCCCCCCGGCCCCGCTCCCCTCCCACCTGCAGCGCGGGGCTCTCCTCGAAGTTGTAGGCGCTGGGCCGGCCCTCCAGGGTGGAGAAGGCCACGTTGCCGCCGCTCAGCGGGGAGATGTCGCTGAACTCGGAGGTGCAGAAGGCCACGCGCTCGTCCTGGCCGGGCCGCAGGGCCAGGCCCTCGGGGCGGCCGTAGGTCCGGGCGCAGGAGGCGCTGTAGAACTGGTACGGCT
>PVJN01024361.1:0-31502 GCA_004026805.1 Lasiurus borealis | reverse complement strand
CCCCCCACTGGGAATGTCCCTGCAACCAAGGTACATGCCCTTGACCGGAATCGAACCTGGAACCCCTGAGTCCACAGGCCAATGCTCTATCCACTGAGCCAAACCAGTTAGGTCTATTAAGGATTTTAAAACAACACATTATACCCTATTCAGCTTCTTTATCTGATCATTGGTTTCTTTGCTGCAGAACTTCTCCCTGCATTGGTGTAAGCAACCAGACGTGGGCCTTCCCAAACCAGACCTGGTCGTGTTTCTTCAGCTGAAGTTGGCAGAGGCTGTGAAGCGGGGCGGGTTCGGCCGAGAACGCTATGAGGATGGGGCCTTCCAAGAGCGGGCACTACGATGCTTCTACCAGCTCATGGAGGACAGGACCCTAAACTGGAAGGTCAGAGTCACCCTGGTGCCAGAGCTGCACCCAGGAGCGTGGGCACCCTCAGGATCCCAGTGACAGCTTCTCAAAAGTGTGGAAATTGGGTGTCTTATAGGTGGGTTGATGGACAGACAGGCACCAGCCCCACAGCAGCAATCCTCCCTGGTGGGTCCTTTCCAGAGCTGACTGCTCAGCAAGTTCCTGTCCTCTGCTGAGCATTAGCCATGTGACCTTGTCATGCAGAACATAAAATACCTGAGTTACTCCTCAGGTCACCTTCCTGCTTATTGGAAGAGTAATACTTTAGCTTGCAGTCTGTGCTTAGGTCCTTGCATCAGAAGTCAGAATTTGTCCACACCCCATTTCAGCTGTTGGGGTGAGAGACAGCCTCCCTCATGCCCCTTGTCCTGCACATTTCCAGCTCCTATGTGTTGTGCACCACTCTGTAGGGAGCATATCTGTCTCCTCACTAGCTACTGGGCAGGAGACGGCTCCTGACTCTGCTGCCCTGGGGTGCTTGAGTCCCAATAACACTCCCATGGCCTGCTCAGCCATATGCCTGTGCTGGGGCTCTCCATCTCTGCGCCCATCATCAGTGCTCTGGCCTCAGTCCCAGGCATCAGTCTCACTCCTTCCCTGCAGATGAGCTACTGTCCTGCCAAAGCAGATTCTACCACTGCCATCTCTCTGGCACATCTGAGTGCCTGGGCTCTAGGGGTCGGGCAGTGCTGCAGGTGCCATCCCAGGCTTGAGTGAGCCGCTTTTATCCTCTGTTGACCAGGTCCTCTGCCAGTCACATGCCACATTCATGCAGCTCCTTAAGGTTAAGTTGTTGACCCTGTCATTTGGTGTGTGCTTCTCCCCCTCCCTCCTAGGAGCTGAGTCTACTGCTGGGGTGGGCTCCTTTCTCTTCTCTTTCATGTGTTTCAGGTCAGTGCGGAGCCACATGGCCTGTCTGGAGTGACCATGAGCCCTTCCTCCCTATGAGTAGCAACATAAAGCCTCACATGGCTTTCACTTGTACTGGTGGAATGTCTTACACTGAACCCTGGAGTCAGTTCCACATGATTTCAATGATTCTCATTTATAACACATTTCGACATCAGCAAGGATCAAGCCAAGAATGTAGAGAGCTAGGAATATGAATCAGGAAACAAACAGAAAACTTGTATTTCCTACTGGCCCACACTTATGCTCATCTCTCCTTTCACGTGTTTTATTGATTGATTGATTGATTGATTGATTGATTTTTTACAGAGGAAGGGAGAGGGATAGAGAGCTAGAAACATCAATCAGCTGCCTCCTGCACACCATCTACTGGGGATGTGCCCACAACCAAGGAACATGCCCTTGACCAGAACCAAACCTGGGACCCTTCAGTCTGCAGGCCAATGCTCTATCCATCGAGCCAAACCGATTAGGGCTCCTTACATGTTTTTAATTTTTTTGTTGCTCTCAGGCCTAAGAACTTCCTTTTCTTGTAGGATTGTAGGACAGGTCTGGCATAGACTACTCAGCATTTATCTGAAAGTTTTTTGTCTTTATTTATTTAGCATTCTTTTTTTAAAAATTTAATAAATCTTTATTGTTCGGATTATTACAATTGTTCCTCCTCTTCCTCCCTATAGTTCCCCTCCACCCTGTTCCCACTCCACCATCTGCCCTTACCTCCCCATTGTCCTCTACCATAGGTGTACGATTTTTGTCCAGTCTATTCCCTCACTCCCCTCACAACTTTCCCCCTGAGAATTGTCAGTCCACTCACTTTCTATGCCCCTGATTCTATTATATTCACCAGTTTATTCTGTCCATCAGATTTTTAATTCACTTGGTGATAGATATGTATTTTTTGTTCATAATATTTATCTTTACCTTTTTCTTCTTCTTCCTCTTCTAAAAGAGTACCTTTCAGCATTTCATATAATACTGGTTTGGTGTTGATGAACTCCTTTAGCTTTTTCTTGCCTGTGAAGCTCTTTATCTGCCCTTCAATTCTGAATGTTTGCTTGCTGGGTAATCTTATTGTAGGTTCTTGCTATTTATCACTTTGAATATTTCTTTTTTCTTTTCTTTTCTTTTTTAAATTAAATCTTTATTATTCAGATTACATTTGTTTCTCTTTTTTTCCCTCCATAGCACCCCTCCACCCACCTCCCACCCTTCCTTATGCCCCTCCCTCCCTCCCATTGATCTCATCCTAGGTGTATGATTTTTGTCCAGTCTCTCCCTGTATACCCCTCACCCCTTTCCCCCTGAGAATTATCAGTCCACTCCCTTTCTGTGCTCCTGTTTCTATTATATTCACCAGTTTATTCTGTTGATCAATTTTTTTAAAAATATATTTTATTGATTTTTTACAGAGAGGGAGAGAGATAGAAAGTCAGAAACATCGATGAGAGAGAGACATCGATCAGCCCCACCTCCTGCATGCCCCACTGTGGAGACGTGCTCGCAACCAGGATACATGCCCCCGGCCAGAATCGAACCTGGGACCTTTCAGTCCGCAAGCCGACGCTCTATCCACTGAGCCAAACCGGTCTCGGCCATTGATCAAATTTTTAATTCACTTAATTTTTAGATTCACTTGTTGATAGATATGTATTCATAATTTTTTGGCTTTTACCTTTTTCTTCTTTCTCTTCTAAAAGAGTACCTTTCAGCATTTCATATAATACTGGTTTGGAGTTGATGAACTCCTTTAGTTTTTTCTTATTTGTAAAGCTCTTTATCTGCCCTTCAATTCTGAATGATAGCTTTGCTGGATAGATTATTCTTAGTTGTAGGTTCTTGCTATTCATCACGTTGAATATTTCTTGCCATTCCCGTCTGGCCTGCACCGTTTCTGTTGAGAAATCAGCTGACAGTCGTATGGGTGCTCCCTTGTAGGTAATAAACTGTTTTTCTCTTGCTGCTTTTAATATTCTCTCTTTGTCTTTTGCTTTTGGTATTTTAATTATGATGTGTCTTGGTGTGGTCCTCTTTGGATTCCTTTTATATGGGGTTCTGTGTGCTTCCTGGACTTATAAGTCTATTTCTTTTACCAGATGTGGGAAGTTTTCAGTCATTATTTCTTTAAATAGGTTTTCAGTGTCTTGCTCTCTCTCTTCTTCTGGCACCCCCACAATTCTGATGTTGGTATGCTTGAAGCTGTCCCAGAGGCTCCTTACATTATCTTCACATTTTTGGATTCTTTTCTCTTCTTGCTTTTCCAGTTGAGTGTTTTTTGCTTCTTTATATTTCAAATTTTTGACTTGATTCTTGCCTTCCTCCTCTAGTCTGCTGTTAGGACTCTGTACAATATTTCTTACTTCAGTCAGTGTCTTTATTTGGTCCTTTTTCTTTTTTTTTTTTTTTTTAAGGTTGTCATGGTTTATTGATAATATTACAGCATAGCAAAAGATTCAAACGGCTCCACGCGGTGTTTTGAAATTCATCCCAACTGTAGGCTGAGTGACCTGCAGGTTGGACAGACTGCCAAAGTCCAAGAGCTTCAGCATTTCCTTAGTGTCAGGATCAACTTCAATGATCTCCTGATCCAGGGCAGAGACCTCGGGCACATAGTTGTCTCTCCTCTCCCTCTCCTCCTCCTGCAGCTTGATGGAGATGCCTCTCACGGGGCCCCTCTGGATCCGCTTCATCAGGTGCGTGACATAGCCCGCGATCTTGTTTCGGAGCTTCTTGCTGGGGATAATGGCGATCTCCTCGCACACGCGCTTGTTGGTGTGGAAGTCATTGCCCAGGCGTGTGTAGTACTTCTCGATGATGACCCGGGCCGCCTTCTTCACGGTCTTGGTGCGAACGCGGCCCATGGTGGCGGGTCCCTGGTGAAAGAGGAAACCTATTTGGTCCTTTTTCATCTCCTCTTGGGACTTGATAAATTTATCCATCTTTTCTACCATATTCTTGAAAAACCTTATAGGCATGGTTGTGAACTCTATATCCAGTCATTGTTTTTCCTCCATTTCTTTTGTTTGTGATCCCTTCCCTTGTCTTGGCATTTTCACTATGCTGGGGAAACTTCTGTGTTGAATTCAGCCTTATGATACCAGACTTGCAAAACCGAAGAAGCCTCTGTTGAGCTTGGGATGGGTGGAGTCTCAGGGCTTAAGGGACTGCCTTGCCTTCCAGTCGGCCCTGCCCTCCACGGCCCCTGAGTCTCACGTGACTGGGTAATTGCTGGAGCAATCCTTGTGTGCGCGCTCCTGCAGTGCCTCTAGACCACTGCCTTTCCAGCTCCCCTGCACACCAGGACCACACTAGTCTAGGTCTCCAGGGTTTTGCCCGAAACCGGGGCTTAGTGGAGTCAGAAGTGGCATAGTTGGGAGGGTCTGTCTCCTGCCCACTCGTGAAAGCCAGCAGCACAATCAGCAATCTGTCCTTTTCTCAGTGCCGTGTGCGACACCAGACCTCTGATCTTTGCGACTCCTCTAAATTTCCGTGCACCTCTCCCTTTTCACAATCCAAACTCCTCTCGTATGAGTTTCGACTGGATCTGGGGTTTAGTGTCGTAAGATGCGGGGTTCAATGCCGTTGGGGTCTCTGTTTCCCTCCCGCTAGAGAAAGCCAGCCAGGTGCTCCAGGCACCCGCTCTCTCAGTGCACGCATCTCCATACCTCAGCTTTTTGTAGCTCCTCTGGGTTTCTGTGAGCCCCTCTCTTCCCTTCTAACTGTAGAACTTACACTCAGCCAGCTTTCCTGTGGTTCTGGATGATGTCCGTTCTATCTTTTAGTTGTAGTTTGGAAATTGTTGTGTGAGGCAGCAGTGTAGGTGTTTACCTATGCCGCCATCTTGGATTCTCTCCCACTTTGAATATTTCTTGCCACTCCCATCTGGCCTGCATAGTTTCTGTTAAGAAATTGGGTGCTCCCTTGTAGGTAATTAACTATTTTTCTCTTGCTGCTTTTAATATTCTCTTTGTCTTTTGCTCTTAGTATTTTAATTATGATGTGTCTTGGTGTGGTCCTCTTTGGATTCCTTGTTTGGGGTTCTGTGCACTTCCTGGACTTGCAAGTCTATTTCTTTCACCAGGTGGGGAAGTTTTCAGTCATTATTTCTTCAAATAGGTTTTCAGTATATTGCTCTCTCTCTTCTTCTGGCACCCCCATAATTCTGATGTTGGTATGCATGAAGTTGACCCAGAGGCTCCTTACACTATCTTCACATTTTTTTATTCTTTTTCCTTTTGCTTTTCCGGTTGCTTTTTGCTTCTTTGTATTTCAAATCTTTGACTTGATTCTTGCATTCCTCTAGTCTGCTGTTATGTCTCTGTATAATATTTTTTATTTCAGTCAGTGTATGTGTAATTTCTCCTTGGTCCTTTTTCATCTCCTCTTGGGTCTCGCTAAATTTATCAACCTTTTCTAGGAAATTCTTGAAAAACCTTATAACTGTGGTTTTGAACTCTATATCCAGTCGTTTATTTTCTTCCATTTCTTTAGTTTGTGATCTGTTCCTTTGTCTCTGCATTTTCGCTGCTTCCCTGAGTTGGTAGAATAGCTTTGTGTGCTAGGAGTCATGTATGGCCCAATAGCTCTGCCTCCCCAGTTACCTGAGGTGGACTCTCTTGGTACATTCCTTTGTGGACTGTGTGTACACCCTTGTTGTAGTTAAGTCTTGATTGTTGTTGATACCACTGAGGGGAATTGACCTCTGGGCCAATTGGCTGTGAGGATCAGCTGTGTCTATGCCGGGAGAACTTCTGTGCTGGAGTCAGCCTAATGAAACAAGACTTGCAAAATTGCAAAAGCCTCTGTGCTTGGCTTGGATGAGGCAGAATCTCAGGGCTGAGCACACAGCCCTGCCCTATGAGGCCCCTGGGTCTCAGTATCCCTAAGTGATCGCTGCAGCCTTCTCTGTGTGTACTCACACGTGTACCTTCAGACCTCTGTCTTTCATGGCTTCCCTGAGTTTCTGTACACTCCAGGGACCCATATGAGTCTGGGTCCCCAGGGTCTCACCTGAAACAGGTTCAGAGCAGTTGGAACTGGTGTTCAGCTCAGTTGGGAGGTTCCGTCTTCCTCCCACTAGAGAAAGCCAGCAGCACAATCAGGAGTCAGACCTCTCGGCGCACACTTGTGCACACGCCTCCAGAGCTCTGCCTTCCATGGCTCCCCTGAGTTTCTGTGCACTCCTCCCTTTTCCTGACAGTCCAGACTCCCCCCTTTCCCCCAAACCCCCGAGTCTCGCCTGGAGCTGGGGTTCAGTGGAGTCAGGAGTTTCCATCTCCCTCCTGCTAAAGGAAGACAGCCAGGTACTCTTCCACCCATTCTCTCTGTACCTCAGCTTTTTGCAGCTCCTCTGAGTCTCTGCAAGCCCCTGTTTCTTTCTAGTTGTAGAATTTCCACTCAGCCAGTTCCCTGTGATTCTGGATGATGTCTGTTCTTTTATCTGTAGTTGGTTTTGAAATTGTTCAAGGCAGCAGTTTAGGTGTTCACCTATGCCACCATCTTCGTTTCTCCTTAATATTTTTTTTTAAAAGTTTTTAAGCAATAAGAAACTTTCAGAAAAGTTGCTAGTACAAAAACTTTCCCAGGACCATTTGAAAATAAATTGGTGGCTAGCACCTCTCACACCATCCAGTGTTGCTGTTTGGGAAGCTTCTGTATAAGAGCTGTGTGGCTGGAGTAGTGGCTGGCGAGGTGACCTTCAGGGTGTACTTGTGTGGGGTCTCAGAGATCATTTCTGCCTAGTCAGACCTCATGATTGGATTTTTCTGAGTGCATCTACACCCCCTAAGAGCTTTTCCAGAATTGGCTGTTCTTGGCCTAGACTTAGATCGATGGTAGGAGAGGGACTTGAGTCCCCAGTTTCTTCCATCCCAGTGGAGACCAGTTTCTTGTGGGCTGGCTCCCTTGGTAACAAAGGTCCTAATGCTTTCCATGTGAGGACACAGCATTTAATGAGTGATTTTGTGGCCGATGATGTGGGAATGTAGCTTAGCACAGGCATTGCCCTCTCTCTGCCTCCTCAGCCAGACCTGAGGAAAGCTGATGTGTGGTGGTTACCTCATGGACACATGCCCTGGGGGAGTAACAGGGAGGAGGAAGACGATCAGGAGGATGGGGTGTTTCTTCTGCATCTAGGATGCAGCAGGGTATGTGGGTCAACTTTGTCCCAAGGACACAAGCAAAGCTGACCCAGGCCTCTTTGAAATCCACATGCTCACCAAGAATGATGAAAAGCATTAACCATCCTTTTTCTCCTGACACCCCATGGGAATAGATGGTTGATGCTTCCAAAAGCATTGAAGATGTCCACAAGGAGATCTGTGCACTCTCTGAGGATATCATCCAGACTGCTGCGCAGAGGCCGCTGGGGAAGCTGTGGACGTGAATGTGGAGGGATTATCCCCTTCCCTGGGTCCTGTCAGGCGGGAGCCTTGTGAAAGGCTTGATGTGTGGAGTGTTCACATTGCACAACATGGGGGGCTGTGCACAAGCAGAGCTACGATGGACTTCTGGAAAGGCCTGGGCACAGGAACATCATGGTATGTCACTCGGCCTTCCTCTGCCTTCTCTTACCCTGAGGATGTTGATAAATTATTGTGCTTTTTATTTAAACTTAACAATAACCACATCCAAGCAGGTTCAAGATAATTGATATGGCAATCAGTTTGAAATCTGAATTTCTTACAGGCACGAATAAAAATTACTTTGAATATATGTTGTCAAAGACCTCCTCTCCTTAGAGTCCTTCTGAGTGGGAGGACTTCCCGCTGGCCCAGTAGGGCTTCTTTGGACCACCCCCACTGGTCTGGCTTC
This sequence comes from Lasiurus borealis, assembly GCA_004026805.1. Classification (NCBI taxonomy): domain Eukaryota; kingdom Metazoa; phylum Chordata; class Mammalia; order Chiroptera; family Vespertilionidae; genus Lasiurus; species Lasiurus borealis. The sequence continues at coordinate 23,371 of PVJN01024361.1, read as the reverse complement.
TCATGGTCTAGCTGGCTATATCTTGAGTTTCATCTGAACATAGCTGGTACCTATTTAAAAAAAAAACACCCACATTTTTTTTTATTGATTTGAGAGAAGGGAGAGGGAATCATTGAGTGGCTGTGTGAGGCATGCCCCCTACTGGAAATTGAATGTATAATCCGGGCATGTGCCCTGGACTGGACTTGAATCTGAGACATTTTGGTCCATAGGCCAATGTCTATCCACTGAGAAAAACCAGCTGGGGCCAGCTGGTACTTTGGTTATTCTTTGTGCTGTGGTCCTAAGTGCAAGGAATACGATTTCATTCCGTTTCATCTTGAACTGCTCTAACGTATAACGGATCCTTGATCCTTCCTAGGATATTGGTCGGCAAACTCATTGGTCCACAGAGCCAAATAATCAACAGTATAATGATTGAAATTTCTTTTGAGAGCCAAGTTTTTAAAACTTCTAACGCCACTTCTTCAAAATAGACTGGCTCAGGCTGTGGTATCTTATGGAAGAACCACACTCAAGGGGCCAAAGAGCTGCAGTTTGCCGACCACTGTCCTAGGAGAATCTGCCAGCTGTTGCACAGGGACCCCCTCTGTACAGACAGCACTGTGGGGGTTCAGTGCCCTTCTGAAGCCAGGACACTGGATTCTAGACAAAACAAAGTGGGCACAACTGGTTTGGCTCAGTGGATAGTGTCAGCATGTGGACTAAAAGGTCCCAGGTTCAATTCTGGTCGGGGGGCACGTACCTTGGTTGTGGGCACATCCCCAGTAGGTGTGCGGGAGGCAGTTGATCAATATTTCTCTTTCATCGATGTTTCCAACTCTATCCCTCTCCATTAAAAATCAATATATTTAAAAAACAATGTGGTACTGGTTTAACCCCTGAGTTGTAAGTGGTCACCAGACAGTTCAGACTAGATTGAGACAGAAGCTACAGATGGCTAGGAGGTCTACACAGCGGAGCAGCAGCCAGACCCCAGCTGTCCCAAACTAGGCAAGGTCCACGCTTGTTTGGGCTCCACAGATAAGGCTGCCCTTAATGCCCATGTGGACTTGGGCAGGATGTACTCAGGCTGCCTGGCCCTCTGTCCTGGTCCTTCCATATCACCTTGAGGACACAAGGCACTGTAGATGGACAGCTGGTGTCTGCACGCTCAGTCCTGGGGCATGGTTTGGTATATCTATCTGCTTAATAGGGGGTTTCAAGTTGCTCACTGTAGCCCTAGCCCTGCTGATGGGAACAAGTTGCCCTTGGGCATCAGCACATCCACCAGACCATACTACACATGTGAGATCAGAATTCTAGGAGTCATAGTTAATTGTTTTCATTAACACATTAAACGCCGAGTGAGTCACCGGTGACACTATACTTCCCATCTGAGAGACAAAACATGCTGAGCGCTTAACATGTTAAGAGTCTCTGGGCCCCCTATTGGGACACTCCTCTCACTCACCTTCCTCCTTAACTTCTTACATAACCAGGTCCCATCTAGAAGGATAAGGAAACTGGGTTGATTTTTTAAGACCTGAACCAGTAGCTCCCCTGCCTTTGTGGACACATCAGGATCAGGCTGGCATTCACAGAAAGGTCATGGCAGTCAGGGTGGGTTGGTGTTGGCAGTGGGCATGGGTGAGATTAAGAAGAGGGAGGTGGGTGAATCCAGGCTGTGCCCTAAGCATCCAGCATAGGCTGGGAAAGGCTGGAAACTGGGCTAGAACTTTCTCTGCCTGGGGTCAGGATGTTGGGGTGAAGTAGAAGTTTCAGTAGAGACCACCTCTCAGAGTTGTGGGGTCAGAGATGAGCAGGCTGAGAGAGGCCGGAGCTGAACAGAGTTCCACACGTGGTAGGTAGGCAGTGGAGCCGGGTGAAGGTAGAAATGGACTGACCTCGCAATCAAGACCACTTAAATTTTCTTCAATAAATACAGCACTCATTGTCAAACATCCTGGCCAGGGTTGTGGCAGCAGGTTTAACTGAGAGGTTGTTTGCCTCCCAGCACCCTAAAGAAGCCTCTGGGGCATTGACAGAATAAGGCCTCCAAGGATATTTGCATTCTCAATCCTATAATCTGTGAAGAGCACCTGTCTCAAGGTCCCTAAAGGGAGAGGGACCTTGAGACAGGAGGCCATCCTAGACTGTCCAGGGTCTCCAACAGAGGGAAGCAGGAGATGCTGAGCCAGAGGGAGGTGTGTAAAAGCATATTCACCATGGGTGGAGGGCAGCTTCCAGAAGTTGGATAAGGTGAGGAAACGTCCCAGGAGCTGCAGGAGCAATGTGCCCTGCTGACATCTTGTTTGACCTCTGCCCTCAGGATCCTAAATGTCTATTGTTTGAAGCCACTGGGCAAGATCTGCTATAACAAATGCTAGCAGAGGCCATGACTCGGGTTCTTGGACTACCTCACCTGGGGACCAGTACAATGCTTCCTGCTTTCTTGTATGGCATTGGTCCCCTTGCACCTAAACAGAGGATGGGTGGCAGGAAGCAGGGAGCCAAGTAGGCCAATCACCCCCTGCATTGTCCAGCTAGGACATCTTGGGCACAGTGAGGGAAATGGCTGAGGCACCAGCACCTGCCCTAGGCCAGTAGTCTCAGCTCACCTGCAGGACATCAAACTAGAGTAACCACTCTTGCGGAAGAATGGGTTATTGTTTTCCTAAACCAAACTTCCTCATGCTCTTTGCTTTAGGACCACAGGAGGTGTGTCACAGCTAGCAGAGCCTTTTCAGATGAGATCCGTCTGCCTAGTGTGGGGGAAATGAGCTTGCCATGAGTCCACAAATCCTGAGACCCATGGACATGAGTTCATTCTTGTCCCATCACTACAACTCTAACTTGAGGAAAGGTCAAGACAGACAATAGACTTTGTTTTCTACTGAAACTGTTATTTGCCATGAAGAACTGCAAACGATACTAAGAATGGACAACACTCTTCAGTAAGCCTTTTCAAATCACTAAGACAAAGCTCCCCTTTGGTCAGGTTGTCACCCACTTCCACCATATGCACCGCAGTGGGGGCTGTAGCAAGACCCCCTGGCCCAGCAGGCAGGGTGGCACATTTCCAAGATGCAGCAGAAGGAATGGAGACCTCCCAGCCTTCCTCCTTCCCTGGGGAAGGAAGGAGAGGCAAGAGCAAATTAACTTAAGTCGGCGACACTCAGAGGCTAGGTGTTCTCTGCTAAACTGCAGATGCTGAGAGGGAGATCTGCAAGGCAGGCCCCAGGAAGAAGGCACCACCTCCCTGAACTCCCCAGGTGTCTGTTCGCAGGTCCCACGGAGTCTATTCTTCAGGACTCGAAGCTGCATTGGAGCCATGCTCTCTGGGCCCAACCAGGGTTCAGGGCTACAGGTACTGCTGTCAGTCAGTGCTGAGGATCTGGAAATGTCTCCAAGTGACGTGATGAGTGACGGGGTGCCTGTCTTGCACCATAAGCAGGGTTTTATCCTTTGGCCCCAAACCATCTGAAGCCTCGGTACCAGTACTAGGAGGGCAGTTCTGTGGTGCCCTTAGCCTCTGCCCACCAGGCTTGCTGTGCCCCCATGTCCTGCATGGGCCCAAGGATCACAGACCAGGGCAGCTCCCCCTCCACACTTACCCACTGCCCACCCAGGGAAAGCCAGTGCAACAAGCAAGCAGCAGCCCATGGGTGTCTCAAAATGCTGGAACCAAAAAGTGAGGAAGGCAGACCCACTTGGGCTCTACCTGTAGCTCTTTCCTGGCAAGTCACATGTACGGTAGTCTGGTTTGCACTATGCCCCACCTCTCTGCTATTTCTCTCTCCAAAGCCAAGAGATGCCAGATGATCACTCCTTCCTGTCTCCCACTAGGCAGCCTGGTAGAGCCATGGGCAAGGCTGCAGGTGGAGGGCATGTAGGCCCAGTCCCAGGACACTTCTCATTTGGTCTCCAGTCTTCTTGTTCTCGGAACAGGCCCAACAGAAATGCATGTCTGTGTCGAGTAACTTCAAACGGGACTTTAATTCCAAAGAAAACCTAGAACTGAGAGCCTGAAGGAAGTAGGACGAAGGTGCTGTGAACACTCAAGCCCTACCACTGCTCTGTTCCCTGCAATTCCTGGCTCTCTCCAGTAGCCCAGTGTGTCTGGGCCGAACAGTCCTACTCCTGTAGTGAGGCCTTGAGCATAGTGCAGTCCCCCATTGAGGGCAGAGGCGGCCGGGACATGGGCGGTGGGCAGGCGGGCAGAATGGATGAAATGCGGTGGCACCAAGCGCCCTTAGGCCAGACTGGGCTCTCAAAGGCACCCCCAGCAAGGGCCAGTTGAGATGTCCCCCAACTTTAGGATTTCAAAGGGACAAGATTTCAAAGTCCTCATCTTCTGAGTCAAAGAATCTTTCCAGTCGTTCTACATCAGAAGAATCTAAAAGAAACCAGACAAAACCCCATCAGACATCTACATGAGTTACTCAAATGTGAGGGTGAGACAAGCAGCTATGTGTACACCAATGCCTGCTGGCCTGCTTGTGCTGGAGCTAGCCCTGGCCCAGTGCCCAACAAGCAAGGGTGCTTGCTCAGGGTGGCAGGTGGCAAGAGGACATCAGGACTCTAGCCACCAGAGGTGGTGGCCTTCAGATCTAAATTGGCCAGGGGTCTCACTGGCAGGAATTGGAGCAGGAAAGGGATGCCAGAAACTTACCAGGAGAAGGAGCAGACACATTGCTCACCAGAGCCCAGGGGTACATGACGGGGCTGAGGGCGAGGGCCACCAGCCCAAGAGGAGTGCCAACCCTGTACCATCTGGGACAAGATGGGGCACCTGTCCTGAGTCTCAATGCCAGCACCCTGACCCCCATGTGGTTTCTGTCAGGCAGCAGGCTCCATCGTCATGGCTCCACTCCATCCTCCTCCTCAGTGATCTTCACAAAGATGGGGCAGGTGGCTCCATCACTATCCTCAATGATCTTCACAGAGATAGGAGTCAGCTAGCTCCATCCTCCTCCTCAGGGATCTTCATGGAAATGGGACAGCTGGCTCCATCCTCCTCCTCAATGATCTTCACAGAAACGGGATAGTGGGCTCCATCATCTTTGTCCTCAGTGACCTTCAACACACAGTTCCACAGGCTCATCGCGGTCCTCACATTGGTCTTCTCAGGAACAGATGGAGGTTTTCAAAGCCTCAATGCCAAGTCTCCATTTTCTGTGTGCCACATGTTCAGTACACTTGGAGGGAGTTGAGGGTCTGTTCGAGGGAGAAGGTCCCTGGGCACAGAATCATGGAGTAGTGGGATGCAAAGCCTGACTGCAGCCATGGTCAAACAGAGCAGGACTGGCTCACAAAGTGGATTGCATGGAGAGCTCATGTCATTAAAAAAGCCCAGCATATTCTGGATAATACAGAACCCAGAACTTGTGAGGAACACTCCCAGATCCATGTGCACAGGGCCAGATGACCGCATGTGGGGTAAAGACGAGGGTCAGACTGCTGCTGCTACCCTTGGTGAGAGGAGGGGGATACTCAGCAGTGTCTCTGGTCCCTTGATGCACATATAAATCACTAAGTGACTGTATCTGAGGTTCATACAAATCTTTTTATTGATATTTTTACAAGGTAGATTGATTGATTGGTTGTTCCACTTATTTATGCATTCATTGGTTGATTCTTACATGTGCCCCGACTGGGGAGGATCAAACTCGCAACCTTGGTATATTGGGACGATGCTTTAACCAACTGAACCATGTGGCCAGGACCCACACAAATCTTGAAAGTCAAAAGTAATGGGACTTAAAAAGCTAGGAGGGGAGGACAGAAGCCTCACACAGAACATATCCAAGCAACAAAAAGGCAGCACCCATCTCCACCTGAGATGTAACCCTGTGGTCTCGGACTCACCTAAGGACAGATTCAGGACGTCAGGGCAGGCCAGGTGGGAAGGCTGCTGCTCCACCAGCTCAAACATGGGCAGGGCACCTCCAAGCAGTGACAGCTGTTAGCAAGACACAGCCATTAGAGGCAGAGTACAGGGGCACAGTATCTCCGACCCCCCATCCCCTGCTCCCCAATCACCACTCTGATCAGGGAAACACTGACAAGAGCAGACCGAGATTCTTAATCCTTGGCTAAGATGGGAATCCAACAAGGTGCCTGCCTACCCATCCTATGGAAACAGCCCTGGAGGCAAAAACCCTATCTCCCACCACCCTGTCAACACGAGGCTGATGAACTAGAAATCCCATTCTAAAGTTCCCAAACAATGTCAGTCCCCACATCCTCTAATCACGATGAGACAATGCCAGAAGCAGTAACCATAAAAGGGCCACAGGACACTTTACAATGGTGTGCTGGTAGAGGAATGAGGAATGACTGGGGAAGAAGGTAACGAGCCAGAGACCCATCCCTACAGACAGTGGAGTTGCTACCAACCCTTGAAAAATGTACACACACACACACACACACACACACACACACACTTCTGAGAGGAAGGGAGAGGGAGAGAGAGAAATATTAAAAATGAGAGAAAACCATAGATCAGCTGCTTTCTGCACGGCCCCCATTGGGGACCAAGCCTGAAAACCCAGGCATGTATCCTGGGTTAAACTGTGACCTCCAGGTTCACAGTTGAGGCTTAACCACAGAACCACACCCGCTGTGCGCTACCAACCTTTTTTACTTGCTGGCACCAGTCATTAAAGTCATCCTCAGTCTTACAGAAAAAACCCTGAAAGGAAAAACAGTGGTCAGCAGAAAGCAGCATAAGTGGGCACCAGGTTGAAGTTGGCCACAGAATGACCTAAGAGGCCAGATTTCCATTCCCAGTGCCACTTCAAGGACCTTGGGCACCTCCCACCATCCTCACCATCTTCACTTCTCCAGCCTCTGCCCCTCTCCATGGTCTCCATCTATAGCTCAACCCTTTGCCCTCTGCCCTGACTGGTCCAGATCATGGATGTTGTGTGCATTTTTTAAGGCCTTAGAATGAAGCAGGTATAATTACATGGCTGAGCACACAGGTCTCTTCCCCTGTGCCCCATGGGCGAGGCTGGTGGGTTTGAGACTTGGCCTCAACCTGCATCTCCTAAGTGGCTCAGCAGCAAGTGCCCATAAGCTCCCACATTCACAGGGGACAATGGGATGGAGTGGGGAGCGTACCACAGCAATGGAAGGATCTAGCTCTCCGATGCTCATCCTGCTCGGGGGGTGCTGGCAGTGGAAACTTTCATCTGGGATCAAGAAGCTGTCAGTAAACTCCACCGCTGGCTGTGTCGTGTGGGGGTCAAGGTAGATGAGCTCCTCACCTGGCAAGACAACATGAACGTCAGGAGAGGGAGCCAACGGGGGTCCAATTTCAGACCTGCCACACCACAACCATCGACTAAATGAGCCAAGTTGGGAAAGACAGCAGTAGATGGGGTGGGGTCATGCTGCTTTTCTACTGTTGGTCCTGGGTCAAGCCACCTCTAGGTGTGGGGCCAGCACTGTTCCACGGGACTGCCCTAAAGATCACTCCCCCTCATCATCCGGCCAACTGGACATCACAGGACTTCCCTACTCACCCACATAGCCAATGAAGTAATGGGCACTGTTGGGCTTCCCTCCAATCACTCCCAGGGACTGAGGCATCATGAAACAGCCCTGCAGGAAGAAGGGTGGGCTGCAGTGAAGGTGCAAGCAGGAGGCCTGCACCCCTGAATAGGAGGCCCAAGGAGGAGAATGAACCTCCAAGAGCTTAGTCAGGAATGAGTTCAAGAAACACGTGCTGTGGCTAAGGAGCTCTGTGCAAGGGTTGGGCCTGAAGAAGGTGGATGTGTGGGCCCTGGGAGGAGGACAGGCAAGAGTCAGCAGGTGTCAAAAAGGGCACACAGGCATGTAGAGGCGGCCTGCACACCAAGGCTAGGTGGAGACAGGAGGCCCATTGGGACCACCAAGTAAGCAGGAGGAGCAAGGCTAGGGAAGAGTGCAGGGGCCAGTGGGAAGGGCAGCCGGGCTGGTCTCAGGGAGGTCAGAGGGCTGGAGGATGGGGCCAAGATAGTGACACGGAAGAGTTTTAATGCAAAACAGTATTTCAATCCCACTGGTCCATGAAAGGACAGATCCAGCATAGTCTCACCTTCAGTGTCTCCTTGTAGGCCTCATTGATGTCCGTGAGCCCCAAGCGCAGGGGGATGAGAAGCACCAGGGGTCTCCACAGTGATGACCTGTTGGTAACCTCGGCTCCCACAGGGAGTCCATTACAGTGCCCTTCAGAATCTGCAGGAAATGCAGTGGCCTCCGCACATGGAAGGCTGCTCCTGCATAACCTTCCTAAAAAATGGAGACGTGCTCTTAGGGGCTAAGTATGTACAAGTTCACCCAACAGAAACAGGTACGTAAACAGGATATAAAACACAACTGAAACTTGAGAAATAAAGTGTAAGACTAACCCTGCTGCACACAGAAAATAAGAACCAAACATTTTCTGTGTTCAATTAAACATTTTTATTGTGAAATAAAGCATGCATAGAAAATAGTGCAAGAACACATCTGTGAGTACCTTAAGAGGGCCACCCTTAAACAAGCACCATGTAGCCACCAGCCTGGCCAATAGAGCACTGATCAGATCCCTAAACTTCTGTCCCTAGCAAGAATACCAAGGAACAACTGCTCTCCTTTTAAAGGTTTAGGCAACTTCTAAGTGCACTGGGGAACTTTCAACAAATACATGAACGAGGGGGTTTGGTGGCAAGAACAGACAGAAGCTCTAGCCTGCAGGCACAGAGCTCCAATTTTTGTAATTTCCAAGCCAGTTTGGCTCAGCAGATAGAGCATTGGCCTGCAGACTGAAGGGTTTGATTCCTGGTCAAAGACAGGTACGTCAGTTGTAGGCTCAATCTCCAACACCCCTTTTCACCCTGGGGAGGCAACCAATTGACATGTCTCTCTCACATAGATGTTTCTCTCTCTCTGTCTCTCCCACTCTCTCTAAAAAGTCAATGAAAATATATCGAATATTAACAATAAAAAGAAACAGATACTCCAGTGGCCTTGAGCACACCCAGCACTCAGTCTAGTTTCTAAGCACCTTTCCTGCTGAAAGGAACCAGGATCAAGTTAATGCCAGAAAGGTGATGCTGAACAATGAAAATGACAGGAACCAACAGAAGACAGAACCACCTTAGAGATGCCCACCAGCCAAATCGGGGACAATGACTAATATCCAAAACCGAGAACACATTGAATTAAAAAACAATCCATGAATGTACTGACCCTAAAAAGGTTTTTCAAATGTAAATGAGGTGGTGGTGGAGAGAAGAAAAGAGAGCTCTTCCCCAGAATGCCAACCAACCTGGGAGGAAGGGCTGCCTTAGAGATCCCCATGCTAGACACTATGTATTATTCCTAGACCACCTATTAGTCACAGGAAAAGATGCCCTCACCAGGTAACTCAGGAAGCATCACTGAGCAGGAGCAGCCTCCTGCTGTGATGCTGGGGACACAGCCACCAGATAGATAGTGCTCTTGGTCAAGGTATTTAGTCCAAAAGTAACAGTGAGAAAACAATAGATTTGTGGGGGGTGGGGGGTGGGGAGAGAGAGAGTACTTTCTGGTTTAAGAGAGACCGATTAAAAGGCCTGGCTCCTGGATCACAGAAGGTTCCAGAGGGTGACAGTGAGGCCAGCAGGTGGGAAGCAGCAGCTCATCTGTGAAGTACCTACTAGCAAAGGACTGGAATCTCAAAGCAAATGGTTGGGAAAAGAAAAAACTGGGAATGAGATTTTTTAATTTGGGGTGTGTGTGAGATTTCATCTTTTTTCTTTAACTCTGGCTAAATTTTCTGTGATTTATGAGAAATATATACTTAGTCTGCTAGTACATTTCACAGGCCCAGAGCTCTGACCTTAGGCATTTCCTAAGTGACTAGAGCAAACAGGTGTTTGTTATGTTAACAAGACTTGTGAAGTCCCAAGGATGGGGGCTCCCACGGGAACCAACACAGATTAAAGACTGAACTTTCAGGAGAGGAGCTGAGGGAGCTCCATCAGCAATGGGCAATGACTTCATCTCATCTGTGTAATGCGGCCAACATAAATACCCAGGAGGGAGTTCGGAGAGATTCTGGATTGGCGGACCAGTAGAAATGCTGGGAGAGTGGCACCTGGAGAGGGCAGGGAAGCTCCTCCATCTTGCTGTTCTTGATTCATATCCTTTTGAATAAACTAATGATCTATAACATGGTTCTCATGAGTTTTTTGAGCCCCTGCAGCAAATAATCCAACCCGAGTGGGTGATGGGAACCTCCAATCTATAGTGTTGGTCAGAAGCACAGATGACACTTGGACTTGATATTGGCCTCTAAGGTAGGGGGGAAGGGGTGCAATCTTGTAGGACTAGGCCTTAACTTGTAGGTTCTGACACCATCTCCAGGGATGAATTGTAGGATACCCAGTTGGTATCAATTTTGGTGGGTGGGTGATAAACATCAGAACCAGTGTATCTTAGCTTCTAATTTCTAAACAGAGATCTCCTGATTTCTTCCCCTCCCCCTTTCAATAGCTGCCTGGTGATCTGCATGTTGTTTGAAAGGGTCCGTTCAGGAAGTTATTAGTTCTACCCTTTCTTCCTTAAAAATCATCAATTTCTAAATTTGGTGTCATCATACCACTCTTTGGGGGTTTCTTCTGACAATTTTGTTTTTTTCCAACTTCATTTTTATTTTACTCTCTGATCACCAGTATGTAGGTACAGAATTCAGTATACTGTATGTCGAATTCTGCTATGTAGTCTGTTAACTTGGCTTCCTTTGACCCAAAAGCTAAGATAGAGGTTCAAACTTCAAGGTAGTAGAGTTTTATCTTTTTCTCTATTTATTCTGCATTTAGTTTATATAAACATTTAAAAGAGGTATACTCTGCTACCAGAAACTAGTCTTTGACACACATCTGTTATACTCTTACTGTGTTATGCAGGTTTTCTATAACTTAGTTTTTATATTATTTGACCTGTCATGCTCTCTGTGTTAACGTAAGTTTTGCTTCCCTGCGTTTGAGACTATGCTTTGTGATGAGAACATTCTCTTGTTGATTTGATTTCTATTACCAGAACACCAGACACATGAATTGGCTCAGGATGGGGTAGGGCCTGGGACTTGAGAGCCTGCCTGTGACATGTTACGTCACAAGTGTCCTGTTAATAAATGGGTTTTCCTTTGTCCCAGCAACTCATTTGTAATTTTCTAATGCTCTCCTAACATTTTTTAACCTTTTTAAATTCTGTTTTTGTCTTTTGATCAATGACAACAACTAAACTATATATATTTGCCTTCCCGACCTCCTGAACCCAGGTCTTTCAGAATTCTGAACACTTTCTCATGTTTGGTGGCAGGAAGATGAGGCTGTAGTACCAGTGAACAGCCTTTCCTCTCAGGGTTATTATTATTATTTTTATTATTATTATTATTATATTTTTTGAGGGATGCTTATAAAAGTTTCTCTTCATTTTTGCAATTTGAAAATGTCGTAAGACACATGCATATTTTGCATATTCTTGATTTAAAAAATTTAAAGTTAACTCTAAAGGCTCAACACTTTAAAAAAAAAAGTATTGATTTTTAGAGAGTGAAGCAGGGAGAGGGAAAGAGAAATAGAAACATTAATGAGAGAGGAACAGTATCGATTGGCTGCCTCCTGCACACCCCTTACAGGGGGGTCAAGCCTGCAACCCGGGCATGTGCCATGACCAGGAACCAAACCAGCAACTTCTTGGTTCCTGAATCAACACTCAACTGCTGAGCCACACCAGCCAGGCTAAAGGCTCAATTCTTCTTCCAACTCCAATTCCTTTACTCTCACCCTGTCCTTCTCTCCTGCCATTCCAACCCACACGATTACTTCTATTTTGCTCTATTTCTACTTCTGCCATTGGATTATTTGCCCCACAGCTTTCCTGATTATTCTCATATTAATCAGCTTCATCCATGTCACCTGTACTCACTGCCAAATTTTTCTAATCTGTTTCTCCCCCAGTTCCATGACTTCCCACAGTCCACTGTGCTTACAAAGTTGTGACTCTTATCAATTTAACACGGTCAGGGCCTGTTCTGGACGGTCAGGGCCTGTTCTGGACGTCCCAGGGGGCCCTCAGGCGGTGGGTGGATGGGCAGGTAAGCCTCAAGAACAAAGTGTCCCGGAACCTGGCACGTTTCCCGTAAAATCTGAGCAGGAACCTTGTAAGCAACCTCACTCACTGAAGAGGGGCTTATGAGATTTCTGACATCAACGGGCTTTTCTTAGTAACTGGTCACTGTTTCTCCACTTTCTGCTTTGCTCAACCCAAGCCTCCCTCCCCAGCCTGCTGCCTTGGGTGACTCAGCAGTGCACCAGGAAAGCAGCTGACCTGTCTCTATGAAGCCTGAGCTCTTAAAGCCCAAAGGAATCAGGATGAGCCATTTAGAATCACCTCCCCTCAACCCACACCTCACTACACTGTGTTCAGTCCCAGTGTTCTTGTTGGTTGTGTTCTGATGCTCTTCTTCCTAAATTTGGGTACACATCCTCCACTTGTTCCTGTGCTGTGCACCCATAACTCCTGACTCGAGGAGGGGAAGGATGATGCAGGAGACTAGGCCCTGATCTTGGCCAGGTGGCCACACATGTAACACCTGAGAGCCTGTTAACAATACAGGTCAGATTCTACCCAGAACCAGATCCACAAGCTCCTGGCATAAGCCCGGGTTCACATCTCATCACAGTTTCAGCTTGGCTCTCTGAATGGCCAAGACTCGCAGAAGAGACTGAAGATAGCCCTCACTAGCATCATCCCCGCTCCCAAAGACAGAGGTTCAGGAAAGCCACTTGTCCCCTGTCTCTTCCTGGCCACTGCCCTGGAGCAACCAGTCTGTAGTCTGAAGCCAGGGGTTGAACAGTGACTGGGCTAGACTCTGAGGAGGGTAAAGAACAATCCCCCCAAAAAGAAATTAAGGAGTAACAGAGCACTGAGCAGCCAGACAATAAGAGTTATAACTGGGCACTGTTTCTCCATTTAATGCTGTACTGAACCCAAGTCTCCCTCCCCATTTTCATTAACAGGAGAAAATGCTTTTGATCCTATGTATTAAAAACAAACCAACCAACCAAAAAACCCACTGGAACCAACTATGTTTACATGTCAATATGAGCTATTTCTGAGAGGTAAAATCAAATGATTTTCCCCCTTCTTCGCACATTTCCTAAGTTTTCAATGTTTCAGAAAAATTTCAGGAAATGGAATATGGAGAAAAGGAAGGAGGAAGATCTATATACCCTTCTGCCATGGTTCCACGTTCATCACCTCTCAGAAAAACAGAACTGTTAAGAGATGAGGTATTTGCCAGAGTGTTCAGAGCTGCAGAAACCAGTGTTGCTTTTATTAATACAGTAAGTCACATCCCCAGCTCCCCAATCCTATGTGACAGTGTCCTGAATGAGCCCACTGCCTGGCGAGGAAGCAATACTCCTGTGAGTTGACAGGAACACTTGTGGCCATGCTCTAGACAGGCAGTCATGTGTGCAAGACCTGCTTCTAAACATCCGTGTAGACCTGTAAATCTGCATACTTGCAAGGATGTAGCTCAAAGTGCTCTCTTCCATAAAATTGGATTCAAGGCAACAATCTATATGTGGAACTTCAATAAAATTGGGGTTGAGGCTGCTTTGGAAAATTCATTGGGAATCAGTGCTGCTGAGTGAAAACTTAAGTAGGTATTAAATAAAACAGAGCTCGATCAGTTTGGGTGCATAATAAAATGTAAACCGTGAAGTCAAAACTCGCTCATGACAGGCTATTTGCCAAACTGAGACCTTGTTCTGCTCTAGACCAAATCTGTGTGTGCCGGATCCCGATTCTGAAGAATCCCTCCAGAAAGGGGCGGAGCTATGTCCCTGCTTTGTGTTACACCTAAGCCTGAGAGGATGGGGTTAGAAAATCAATTGTCCCTGCCTTTCTTGGCAGTGCATTACACACATGAACACCTGCACAAATGCAGCTCAGCCCAGCATGCCTTAATGGCGCAAAACCACGGGGGTTCTAAGTAACCCAGGTCTAGAGAGAATCTAGACCTTACTTCTTAGCCTGGTCTTTTCTGTAAGGAAACCTGGGGTTCCCTGGCCTCTGTTTAGGGTGTCCAGCTGCTGTGCAGGATTCATAGTCACTGTCCTCAGGCGAGGCCCTGGTGAGCCCAGAAGGAATAAGTGCTTAGCTGCTGCTCCCCAAGTCCTGTCAGTCCCAACCCTGCTTTGTTGTCACTTACTGATGTCCTCCATCACCACGGTGTTGTCCATTGCTATGTGGACAGCCAGGGCGCTCCATGTGTCGAAGATAGCAAGTTTCCTATCAGAAAGGGAGAGGACATACCAATAAGTTTTCACAATTCAAAGATGGTTCAGCTCTGCAGGATACCAAGGTAACAGCATTTCTCATAGGAAAAAAGCCAAGGCTCAGAGATGTCAGTGCCACGGGCAGGAACCTGTCTCTTCCTCTAAGGATCCAGTGCTCCTTCCATGACCCCCAGCTGCCCTTTGCAGAGAGGAAGGTTCTGCACAGGAGCTTCTTGGTGATGTCATGACCTAGTTGGCAAGTGGAGGTGGGAACTAGATCATGAGCCAGGAGTCAGATACCACAGGCTATGCCAGCCCCACTTCACTCTGCTCCCTTCAATTCCACCCCAGATGTGCTGAGCTGAGGTTCCCGACTATAAATGACTGAGGAGTGGTGGCACAGGATTCTGGCTCTGGAAGAAATGCAGACTGCCACCAGAAATAAAATGGGGGTGTGGGAGGCATCTGACTTACTCTCAAGTGCAGTGGAGGTGGGCTCCCATGTGAGAGGACCAAATGGGTTTGGGGACACCGGTGGAGAGCTGCGGTATTGGGCTGTCCACACAGAGTCCCTCTTGGGGAAAATGCCAGATAGGATTCAGAGAGAGCACCTGTAGTGCTGCACCAGCCACCTTGCTCCTGTGGTGAGGGCCAGGAGCTGTGCCAAGAATGCAATGACACGTGCGAGACAAAGCCCCTAGCAAGGCTGACATAGGGGGGAAGGGGACAGCAAGAAAGATGTAATCCTATGAGGTAGGAAGTGCCCTAAAAAAACAAAGCAAGGGCAGGAGGGGAACAACCAGTGCAGTGCAGAAAGGCCCTGATGCAAAGGGTACAACATGTGCAAAGAGCCTGAGGTGGTGTGTCCTCTGAGAAGCACAAGGTGCCATGTGCCAGGGAGGAGGCCTGCACCTGCAGCTTTCCTGTTTTCATTGGGAAGCCCGGGGTGTACTGAGCAGAGGAGGGATGGGATGCTGACTTATAAATGTGAAGATGATTTCTGCTGTTATTTGAAAAGAGACTCCAGAATTCCAGAGAAAAGAAAGACAAACAAGAAGGCAAAACACAGGGCTTAGACCAGAGTGAAGACAGTGAAGCAAGACACACTGGATGGGTGTCTTGAGAGAGAAGAGCCAAATATAATCCCAGTATCTGGCCTGAGTGCCAAGAAGGAGGGGCTGCCATCAGTGAAGGAGAAGCAGGCAGGGTAGGGGAAGGTTCAGCTTAGGGTTCTGGCTGTTAGGTCAACATGCCCCTTTGACATCTAAGATGCTGAGTGAACATCTTGATAGGACAGATTAGCACTAGGGACGTGACTCTGGGAGTTGAGGATGAGCAGACAATAACTAAAGCTGGGCATGGACCATGCAGAGAAGTGGCCATAGTCCTGAGACAAGGCCTGCAGTGCTTACAGGTGGGGAGGGCTAGCAACAGATTCAAGACAGCCAAAGGGACAGAAGGACTAGAGAGCATGGCTCTGTGGCCTGGATTTTGAAAGACAGCAAGTGCCTAAGCCAAGGGCTGCTTGCTAATGGCTGAGTAGGAGCAGAAACTCGGCCTTCAGACATGATAGGTTGATGGTGACCTCGATTGGGGTATTTCAAGGCAGCAGTGGGAAGGAAGGTGTCAGTGAGTAGTACAAGACAGGAAGAACTCACAGACCATACAGGCCAACCACGCAAACAAACTGCACTTTCAAGGCATGCATCACTAGGCCCAGGACGTTAAAGGACATGTGGAAGGGCTGAGTAATCCAGGGGCCTGGATAAGGAGATGGAGAGACAATGTCAGGCTTGGGGGACTAGCTGGAAGTTGGACATGTAAGAAAAGGAAGTGCCCTGGAGGATCCCAAGGAACCTGCCGAGGACAGTTGGATAGAGACGGCAGTTATCCACCACGTGGAGAGAAGAAAAGGGCATTTCCAGGAAGTCACATGGGAATGCCTGTGGGAGCCTCCCATGGGGGCAGAAAGCAAGGGGGCAGACAGTGAGGCAGGAGGTACAGGGGAGGCCAAGGATGGAGACAGGTTTCAAGGAAAGGGGGAGACTGTCAGAACAGAGGCAGAGCCCCACAGAGCCTGTATGGAGGGCCGCCTTCTCATCACAGTGCTGTCATTCCCGATCTTTTCCAAGTTCCCTGACCATAAGACTACTGTGATGGATGGATCCACCACTAGACACAGAACGAAAGCCCACATTAATGGGTGCAACCTGAATGAAGGTATTCATTCTATTAGAAAACAAAATTCCAATTCAACACCACATGGATGGTCACTTCTGAGGACTCTCCTCAAGGCTTTGAAGAGTGAGAGACCCCTATGTCCTTTAGTAACAAGCCTCAGGTACATCTATGCATGCCATGTTCCCCAAAGATATGATATGGAAGGGATGGAGCTTGGTACATACTTGAGAACCTGGGCGACTGTGTTGGGCCCGTACCACTGGCCAATAGACTTGCCCTCGCCAACTCCCATTTGCGCTGCAGGAAACAGATCTGATTAGTGACACACACTTATCAACCACCAACATCCCTCCCCCCACCTCTTAGAAAAGGCTGGTCCTGGAGGCATGTGGCTGAGAAACACTATACAGGAAGCCTGGACAAGCACGCCTAAACCTGCCTCCAGCATGAGCTGATGAATACCAGGGCACTTTATCCAAAATGGATAAATGCTGTCTCAAGGTTTGTCCTTCACTATGAGCCAGGATTCCAGTCCTTCAATGAAAAGCAGGATTAGGAAGTAAAATGACCCCCTGAATTTAGAGCTGTATTTTTACTTCCTTCTACAATGAGAACACGATGCTCAGAAGTTGGACTTGCTTAAAACACAGGAGCATTCAGACTCCCTCACTGAATTTAATTTTCACAGATGCTGTCACCTAGCACTGAGGACTCTCCTCAAGGCTTTGAAGAGTAAGAGACCCCTATGTCCTTTAGTAACAAGCAGCCTAGCCCAGCAGCCTACTGTGGTGACAAGCCTCATGCCATACATACCACAATACAACAAAGCTCTTGAAAATCCCAAGACTCGCTGCTTAGCTAAACAGCCAAGACATGGGCACCCTGCTCCCACCCACCTATCTGGTGGATAGAGTAGTAACTGTCCTTCCTGTCGATGAATGCGTTGAGGACGTGGAAATAGCTGTCCGGTTGCCTCTTCCTCTGTGTCCACCTCCAATCTAATGAAGACAGGTGCAGGAGTGCAAATGTGAGAAAGAAGCCTTTATATTATGCAACACTGAAGACACAGATAGTATCCAAATCGCTTTGAACAGTGATCAAGTTAAAAGCCCTTTCCAAGATTCCAAAAATGCCAACCCATCAACACAAATCGATACAGAAAACAATGGTTTCAGGGGTTTAAAGAGAATTCTAAAGACAAACATTTATTAGCATTCTTTAAAGTCACTTTTTTAAAATCAATGAAAATCAGTGAGTCGTTACTAAAGAAGCCCCTGAATCCTTATCTGTGTTCACACAACTGCATCCATAGTCCTTGCTTCCCCAGGTGACTCACCTCGGCCTAAGTGCCGGCACAGCAGGGCCTGGGCAAAGATCATCTGTCCACAGCGGAGCATGCAGCCCCAACCCGTGTCCGAGGTGGGGCCAGTCCCCCCTGTGGTGGCGCAGAGAGAGAATAGACTCCAGTCAGGTCACTCTACACTGCAGGTGTCAGCACCATCTTGGCAACACACCCAACCTAGAATGTGGTCATGCCGAGGACCTACTGCTGGGGAGTGAACTGTCCTAACAACCCTCTCAAATGGGCAAAATATGTGAACAAGTCACAGAGGACAAATGTCTGGAAAACACGAGGAGACACTGTGCCCATGAGTCATCAGTACCCAGACAGTAGGCAGTGGAGTAGGAAGGTGGTTGGTGCTGTGAGGGGACAGGTTTCAGAGTCAGCCCTGAAGACACATGTGCCACGGGCCCATCCATGTCCCGTCTATTCACAGTTATGCAGATTCTGACATTGGGTATGTGGTATCGCATATAGTGAGGTCGGACATATAGGAAATGCCCTGATGTCCTAACCATCAGCAAAGCCTGGGATGACTGACACTAAACAAGTAGACTCTGGAGCCAGACCATGTGGGCTGCAGTCTCACCTCTGAGCCTCATGAACCCTGCCCCGGCACACAGGGACAAAGCCCACCTCTTGGGTGAGATCAGAGAAGGTACTCAGCATGGTACCTGTCACTCCCCACTCCACCTCCTATACCAACAAGCTATGTCAAGGGGCAAAGGGAGGAAACACCACACTGGCCTTCAGAACCTGGTCAGCCACCTCCTCCTCAATGACTGTGTCAAACAGCACAAGGCTCCTCTATAGCCTGTCCTCCTTCCCTGTGTTCAGACATCTCATCTGCAGAACAGCACTGTCCACATAGCACACTTCAATTGGCAAATGGGCAACTGCACCTTCTGCAACCAGGGGCGAGCAAAACAGTCTCACAGCAGGGGTGCAACCAGAACAGAGTGCACCTGATAAATCACATCATTAAGTATTAACCTGTGGGGACAATGGTCTCATTTCCCCACATTTCAGTGTCCCAATGTCAAACACTGTGGCTATTTTTACACCCACCTCACTTCTGAAGAACAGAAGAAACCACATATTGGAGAGGAACCGAATCAAGACTAGGCACTGAGGAGGTGTAGCCTCCTGGCCCCGAACCTCTGGTCTCAGGTCTTCTGACTGGCAAAGGCCAGGCCAAGCTGGTCCCCAACTTTTGTCCGCCTCCAGGACACAATGATGAAGAGTCATTTTTAATAAAACATACTTTAGTGTCATGGGAAAACATGTCCCATCCACCCTGCTCTTCAGCTCTCCCACATCTATGTGTGGAACGTATTAGAGAGGATGATGGGTACAGAACAACGGCCTCCAGCTACCCTGGACCTATAGCCCTGACCCAGAACAAGACTCAAATATATAATCTAATCTGCAGAATTCGCTCCTTCACAGCGCACTGTCTTGTCTGTTTTCATTGCTGATTGAAACTCCTTATCCTGACTTTAAGCCCCAGTAACAAATGGTGACTTATGGTTGGAAACCATTGTCAGAAGCCCTAGATTTGGAAACTAGCTCTGCCACAACTCAGGGCAAGACTCACCAGCTCACTATCCTGGGGTTGCCATGAGGATTAATAGAAAGTGACAAGTACTAGGCATACCCAAGTCAACCTACTTATCAATCTGTTTTCCGCATTCTAAAACGTGCACATTGCATCACCACACTTTGTGAAAGGCAGTACTTACCAATGGCTGGAAAATTCTTCCTGTATGTAAACCAGAGTCTGGATGCCACATCAGATAAGATCTCGTCCTTTTCTAAAGAATGTTTAAAAGAAGAAAACACACGCACACCAGAGGTGTAAGTACTAAGTCACAGGTTGGAGAGTTAGCAGATAACTATTACCACCACAAAAAGGATTTGGAGACTGAGCATTAAAAGCTCCAACATAGCACATACCTGTGAAGATGCTGTATTTTCTACCCAATATCCAAACAGGCTCCGAGGTCTCTGGGAAATCTTCAAATTCAGCAAATCGAAGAGTGTCATAGGTCAAAGTAGCTATTGAAACCAAAGGTACACAATAATCAGCTGTGCGGAGACATGTAGGGACGAGGGAACAGATAGATTATTTCTGCAACAGATTATTTCTGGGACCTGCCACCCTACTTCCTGAGCCTTTCAGACTCAAAGCCAGAGTCAGTGCCTGCAGAAACAAGGGTGAGAGATCAACTGGGGGCCAGGCCCAGGGGGGAGAAAGTAAAAACAAAACAAAAACAAAGTCTCCTGGTTTAACAGGTCACCAGGGACTGACACTATACTTTCTGTCGGAAGACAAAACAGGCTGGGCGCTTAACGTGTTAAACACTTGTTTTAGACTTAAAATGTTTAAAACCTAAAGGACAGCCGACACTGGTTTGGCTCAGTGGATAGAGCGTCGGCCTGCGGACTGAAAGGTCCCAGGTTCGATTCCAGTCAGGGGCATGTACCTTGCTTGCAGGCACATCTCCAGTAGGAGGTGTGCAGGAGGCGGCTGATAGATGTCTCTCTCTCATCGATGTTTCTGACTTTCTATCCCTCTCCCTTCCTCTCTGTAAAAAAATCAATAAAAAAAAAATATATATATATATATATATAACTAAAGGACAAAAGCAAAATGAAACAATACATTTATCTTTGTGTGCAAGGGAGGCTGGACTGATAGACGTTAGAGTAAGCTTTCATAGCCATCCCAGGCTCAGCAGACGTCACCTGGGAACATGTGCCTCGGAGCCATGCTGAATGCAGATGTGTCAGGGGCAAGAAACCAGAGCCCTCCCAGATGACCTGAAGTTCCAGTCCACCGCAGATTTCTTGGTGAGGAGCAGTCAGCTCTAGAGGAGCAGGCTGCAAACTCCTGGGTGGGACGCTAGGCTCCAGAGAAGTGGAGAAAAGTCTCCTAAAGCCCCAGGTGCCAAGAGGCCTGGAGATCAAGGCCTAGAGCCTACTTTCACTTTGATGATGATACCAGATGGGCACAACCACCAGCTTCCACCAGCAATGCCCCACTTCTTAAGGAGGTCACTGTGTGCAGAGCACGGTTCTACCTACTGAGCTAACAAGATCTGACCCCTTCTTATTCTGTGTGGCTTTCATAAGAAACAGGACAGCTCAGGGTCCCTCCTGTCCACAGAACCATGGCTGAGGAAACCCTGTCTCTGCACAGGTCCCCATACCTGCAATGCCAGGTGTGCACAGTGTACTCTGGATGTCCCATCCCTGCAGCTGCTGTTCAAAGAACCCTGAACGCATAACTCTCACTTGCTGCCTCTCAAGCTCTCAGAGGACCAGCATCACATCCTTCACCTGTAACTTCATAGAAGTCTTTGGGAAATCAATATTATGTGATTTTCTCCTATATCTTTATTTTTTGACAATAGCTCCACCTTTTGGTCAAAATGACATATGCTATTAAAAAAAAAAAGACTACAAAATCATCTGCAGCCAAAGCCAGTGTGACTCAGTTGTTTGGAGGGTCATTCCATATACCAGAAGGTGACAGGTTCAATTCCCAGTCCTAGGTTGCAGGTTCGAGCCCAGGTTGGGTGTGTGTGAGAGGCAAAAGATCAATGTTTTTCTCTCTAAAATTGTTTAGAGAGAAAAACATCAATCTGTTGCGGAAATAAATCTATTGTAGAAATAATAGATCTGTTGCAGAAATAATCTGCAGCCTCACGCCCAGAAATGACTGTCCTTCCAGAAGTCTTTCTGCACAGACCCTTGAATGAGGCCACAGCACACCTGCAGCTTCATCTTATTCTTAACAAGATGGTCAGTCCCCTGAGTCACAACTCCACCCGTGTCTTGTGTCTCACTGTTCTGAGGCATGCCATAATGGATTCACGCCCCCTGAGTACGCCTTTTAAAGCCACCACCCCAGTCATCTTTCTCTCTTGTACACCACACTCAGAGTGCTGGCTCTGGTGCCTAGTGGTCAATCACAAGCCGCAGGTTCCAAGGGCACTTATATGACCTCTCAGTGTAGAAATTTCCTCACCATAAAATGCGAAGGGACCCTTCCTAGGAGGTGTTCAGGAGCATTGTCAACAGGAACAAGAAGAACTGCAAGCTTGCCCAGCCAGTGTGGCTCGGTGTTTGAACTGTGAACCAGGAGGTCACAGTTCAATTCCCAGTCAGGGCACATGCCCGGGTTATGGGCTCGATCCCCCGTAGGGAACATGTATGATTATTTTCTCTCATCACTGAAGTTTCTCTCCCTTCCTCTCTCTGAAATCAATGATAATTAAAAAAAGAACTGCAGGCTTTTCAAAGGAAAGCACTTTGCTACACCAGAACCTAAACCGATGAACAGCTAAGTCCTCATTACAGGGCCAGGAAAGCAGCGCACTGAGCCTTCAGATCCATAGCCACAGAAGGCCAGTGTGGGTGACATAGAGTTCTCAGGCCCTAGCCAGTGTGGTTCAGTGGATAGAGTGTTGGCCTACAGACCGAAGGGTCCTGGGTTCGATTCTGGTCAAGGGCAGGTATTTAGGTTGCTGGCTCCTCCCTGGTCCTAGCCCTGTTTGGGGCTTGTGCAGGAGGCAACCAATTGATGTGTTTCTCTCACATTGACATTTCTTTCTGTCTTTCCCTCTCTCTTCCACTCTCTAAAAATCAATGGAAAATATCCGTGGATGAGGATTAAAAAAAAAAGAGTTCTGAGGCTGTCACTAACCCAGACCCAGTTCTGTCTTTTCAGAGTCCCAGGAATCCTGTGCTTTCAGAGCCAACCCTGCTGCCCAGAGGGCCATAGTGCGAAGGTAGGTGCTGGGGCCTCATTCCTCTGCTCTCACATATCTCCTGTGTCCATGTGTCCAGTCAGTGTCAACCAGGCTGCTTATTAATGGGAATACATAATGTAATGTCAAGTTTATTTCTCCTTTTTTTTTGCATAAGATTACTTGTTTCTGTATGTAATTATAAAAACTGAGTTGGGATTAATGAAAAGTCTATCTTCTCAAGGAGCTGGAAACATCATGTCTCTGCTCTCTAACCCACCTCTGTATCTTTAGCAATCACTGTCTTCTGTGACCTCCAGGCCCTTACCGGTATGTACACTCAAAACTAGTTTACTCTCAAGGAAAAAGGATGTCAAGACACCTGTCTGATTTCCATAGATTGTAATTCTCATCCTATTGGAGCTGGAACGTTCTACTGATGTTTGAGGCCTTCCAGGGCAGCAGCTGTGAACTAAAGATGCTTGCATCTCCTAAAATGCTGGAGAGCTCTAAACTTTGGGCAAGTAGCTCTACTGTGATGGTGGCACATAACTATCGCTGACTCTGTAGTATCACTCTAGACACTGAGACACTCCTCAGATACCTGAAGAAAGTGATGATAAGGAAGGGAAAGACTCATTCTGAAGGGGACTGACAAGGCCTGGGGCAGCTCTAAAGTTGAAGGGTTTCATCACTGTAGTAGCAAAATGCAAAGCAGGCACATTTCTTAGGTTTATGAGCAACTTTATAGGCAACGAAGCCAACTTCAGAGGAAGGGTGCTGAGAGATGTTTTATTAAAACACATCCA
>PVJN01024360.1:0-31326 GCA_004026805.1 Lasiurus borealis | reverse complement strand
TTGTAATTCCAAATCTTGTTTTCTACATAATTTAGAAAATTGATGCATTTAAAGAATTATTAGTTTATGTTTTAGGCTACACTATGGATAAAGATGTAATTTTGTGATATCAACAACCAAAAAGGATGGGGACAGAACTTTTTCTTATGTTATTGAAGTTTAGCTGATGTAAATTCAAAATAGAAGTGTTATAACTTTAGGATTTAAAATGAAATCCCCATGGTAACCACAAAGAAAATAGCTCTAGAATATACACAAAATGAAATAAGAAAAGAATTTAAATGTTTTACTGCAAAAAAAGAAAACAAGTAAATGCAAGAGAAGATTGTAATGCAAGAGTAGGAGTGGCTATAAAATAAGTTTTAGATTTTAAAAATGTTGCTTGTTTTCTATATAATAAATTTTTAAAAGGTTGCAAAAATTTTTGCTAGAAATGAAGAAAAAATTATTCTAGGTGAAAGCCAGTCATAAAAATACAAATACTATATGATTCCATATACATGAGGTACTTGGAGGAGTCAAAATCATAAAGACAGAAAGTAGAATGGTGGTAGCCAGTGACTGAGGGGAGAAAGGGAATGGGAAATAATTTTTAAATAGGGTTTCAGTTTTATAAGAGGAAAATATTTCTGGACATAGATGGTAATGATGATTGTACAACAATATGGATGTACTTAATACCACTGAATTTTACACTTAAGATTGAAATTTTATGTTAAGTGTATTTTCATACAATTTTGAACATTGAAGAAAAATATTGACAAATTGGAATTTGTTAAAAATTAACTTATTTTATTAAAAAAACACTATTAGAGTGAAAATGAAAATTACAGATTGGGGAAAATATTTACAATACATGTATCTAGTAAAGAACTCAGATTCAGAATATATGAGGAATCCCTACAAATCAATATGAAGAAAAAAAAAAGAAAAATTAAAACCTTGAGTAGCACTTCTTAAAAGAGGATCTCCTAGCAGCCCCGCCCAAAAAAAGCTTAATTGAAGATAGAGTTATAATAATTATATAATATAGTTTATATATTTATTAAGAAAATATAGAGAGATTTATTATAAGGAATTGGTACTTGTGATTATGGAGGCTGAAAAGTCCCAAGATCAGCAGTCGGCAAGCTGAAAACCCAAGAGAATCAATGGTATGGCGCTCTAGTCCAAGTCCATAGGCCTGAGAACCAGGAGAACGGGTGGTATAAGTTCTAGTTGAGTCTGAGCCCCATGGCAAAAGACTGATGTCCCAGCTCAAAGACTGCTGGGCAAGGACAAAGAATTCTTTCATACTCAGCCTTTTTATTCTATATAGGCCTCCATAGATTGGATGAGGCCCAACCACATTAGGGAGGGTGATTTGTTTTACTCAAGTGTTAATCTGATCCAGAAACACCTTCACAGACATGCCCAGAAGTAATATTTAACAAATATCTGGGCACCCTAATTAACCATCACAGAAGGATAGGTCATTTCTTTCTGACCTTTTAGGACATAGAAAAAGCACTACCTAGGAAAGAAAAGATTGATACATTTGGCTATAGTAGAGTGAAGAACTTCTATTCATAAATCATCTTAAAGAAAGTGAAAAGGCAAGCTATAATGGAGAGTAGACCTTTGTAACACATAACTAACCAAGAATTGGTATCAAGGATTTAAAATTTTCTTTATATGAACTCCTTCAATTCGCTAAGAAAAAGAGAAACAATCAAATAGAAAAATACATGATATATGAGTAAGATACATGAGAAAGATGGATGAGCACGGAATTTTCAGAGAAAATACATATGAACAATATACACAGAAAGAGATGCTCAGACTTCTTAGCAGAAAGAAAATGCAAATCAAGACCACAATGAGACACAAATGTACACCCATTTGATTGGCAAAAATGAAGATATTTGACAATTCCAAATGTTGTACAGAATGTGGATCAACAGGACCTCATATATTTCTGATGGAGGTATAAATGACAACAACCATTTTAAAATAAGTTGTCATTAGGAGAAATCAAGATGGCGGCATAGGTGAACACCTAAACTGCTGCCTCGCACAACAATTTCAAAACTACAACTAAAAGACAGAACGGACATCATCCAGAACCACAGGAAAGCTGGTTGAGTGGAAATTCTACAGCTAGAAGAACAGAGAGGGGCTCATGGAGACTCAGAGGAGCTGCAAAAAGCTGAGTTAAGGAGACACACAATAGAGAGGACAGGCAGTGGAGTGCCTGGCTGGCTTCCTCTAGTGGGAGGGATACTGAAACTCCTGACTGCACTGAACCCCAGATTTGACTGCACTAACCCCAGTTCCAGGTGAGACTCATCTGGGGGGAGTCTGGACTGTCATGAAAAGGGAGGAGTGCACAAAAACTTAGGGGAGCTGCAAAAAGGCAGAGGTCTGGAGACACACAAATGCGAGTGCACACACAGAGGGCTGACTGCTGATTGTGCTGCCAGCTTTCTCTAACAGGAGGAAAACAGAACTTCCAAACTGCATAATTATCGAGGGACACTGACACCCAAGGGCCACCGTGTAGGGCAGGGATGATGGGAAGCCAAGACTGTCTGCTCAGCCCTGAGACACCACCCCCTCCAAGCTGAGCACAGAGGCTTTTCCAATTTTGCAAGTCTTGTATCATAAGGCTGACTCCATCCAGCACAGAAGTTCTTCTGGTGTAGACACGCTGATCCTTGCAGCCAATTGGGTTGGAGGTCAATTCCCCCTCCCCCCCAGTGATACCAACAACAATCAAGAATTAACTACAACAAGGCTGTACACACAGTCCACAAAGGGGTACACCAAAAGAGTGCACCTCAGGTAACTGGGGAGGTGGAGCTACTGGGCCATTAGGACACCTAGCACACAAAGCTACTCTACCAACTCAGGGAAGCAGTGAAAATGCAGAGATAAAGGAACAGATAGCAAATGAAAGGAATGGGGGGGAAACAAATGACTGAATATAGAGTTCAAAACTATGGTTATAAGATTTTTCAAGAATTTCTTAGAAAAGATGGATAAATTTAGCGAGACCCAAGAAGAGATGAAAAAGGACCAACTAGAAATTAAACATACACTAACTGAAATAAAAAATATTATACAGAGACCTAACAGCATACTAGAAGAACACAAGAATCAAGTCAAAGATTTGAAATACAAAGAAGCACAAAATACTCAACTGGAAAAAAAAAAAAAGAATCCAAAAATTGGAAGATAGTGTAAGGAGCCTCTGGGACAACTTCAGGCATACCAACATCAGAATTATGGGGGTGCCAGAAGAAGAGAGAGAGCAAGATACTGAAAACCTATTTGAAGAAATAATGACTGAAAACTTCCCCCACCTGGTGAAAGAAATAAACTTAGGAGTCCAGGAAGCACATAGAACCCCAAACAAAAGGAATCCAAAGAGGACCACACCAAGACACACCATAATTAAAATGCCAAGAGCAAAAGACAAAGAGAAAATATTAAAAGAAGCAAGAGGAAAGCAGTTAATTACCTACAAGGTAGCACCCATATGATTGTCAGGTGATTTCTCAACAGAAACTATTCAGGCCAAATGGGAGTGGCAAGAAATATTCAAAGTGATGAATGGCAAGAACCTATAACCAAGAATATTCTACCCAGCAAAGCTATCATTCAGAATTGCAAGTCAGATAAAGAGCTTCACAGATAAGAAAAAGCTAAAGGAGTTCATCAACTCCAAACCAGTATTACATGAAATGCTGAAAGGTGTTCTTTAAGAAAAGGAAGAAGAAAAAGGTAAAGATAAAAATTATGAACAACAATTCATATCTATCAACAAGTGAATCTAAAAATCAAGTGAATTGAAAATCTGATGAACAGATAAACTGGTGAATATAATAGAATCAGGGGCATAGAAAAGGAGTGGACTGACAATTCTCAGGGGGAAAGGGATCAAGGCGGTGCAGGGAGAGACTGGACAAAAATCATACACCTGTGGATGAGGTCAATGGAAGGGGAGGTAAGGGCAGAGAGAGGGGTGGGAGCTGGGTGGAGGGGAGCTATGGGGGGAAAAAGAGGAACAATTGTAATAATCTGAACAATAAAGATTTATTAAATAAAATAATTTTTAAAAATAAATAAATAAATAAAATAATTTGCCATTATCTTACAAATTTGTCATTCATAGACTCTGAATGATAGTATTAAAAGTATTAACAACCAATAACACATGGGTGTTGACCAATCAGAACAGATGCCTGACCAACCAGAATGGATACCAGTAGCTTCACTGGTGTGGAGTGGCTGACTACTGATTCTATATACACTGTAACCCAGCATTTCACCCCCAGTTATGTAGCCAGCGGAAACTTCTGCTCCTATTTATCAAGAGATAGATACAAGAATATCCACAGCAAGAGAGGAGAGGGGAGAACCTAGACACAACCAAAATGCCCATTAACAGAAGAATGGGTAAATAATTATGGAGCAGTCACACAATAGGATATCATATAGAGCATGCAAAAATGTGGCTAAGTCCAAAATTATGTACACCATAACACTCTTTTCAGAAAGTTCATAAACAACTAAAACTGAACACTGTATTTAGGTCACGTATATATTTGATAAAACTATAAAAGCAAAAAAGAAAGATAATGGTCATTGCAAATCTGAGAAGGGGAAGCAGAGTTATAAGATGGGGGGCAGCCGGATCCAGTTTGGCTCAGTGGATAGAGCGTCGGCCTGCGGACTGAAGGGTCCCAGGTTCGATTCCAGACAAGGGCACGTACATTGGTTGTGGGCACATCCCCAATAGGGAGCGTGAAGGAGGCGGCTGATCGATGTCTCTCTCATCGATGTTTCTAACTTTCTATCCCTCTCCCTTCCTCTCTGTGAAAAATCAATAAAATATATATTAAAAAAGAAAAAGATGGGGGGCAGATAGCTCTTGCATTAGTTGGTGAGACTGTAGTTATCCATTACATTCTTTTATAATTATATACATAGATTCATGCGCAAACTATGAGATCTATGTCCAATTATGACAATAACCATGAAGCAAGGATTATGATTCATCCAATTCTGTCTCAGACTCATTAAAAAATAAAAGACAATTTTAAAATATGAGCAAAGAACAAGGAATTTTAAAGAATGACCAAGCAGATAAGAAAAGGAACTAAATATAACTTGTAGAAATGAAAAATACAGTAACTATAATTAGACATTTAATAAATGGGTTTAACCGACAATTGGATGTAGGTACTAATAGTATCAGTGAACAGAAAGATTCAGCTGGAAAATACATGCAAAAAAAATCATAAAAGAATAAGGCTCTGAGGGAGTCTGTCCGGATGACTCAGTGGTTGAGCATCAACCTATGCATCAGGAGGTCACAGTTCAGTTTCTGGTCAGGGTACATGCCCTGGCTTGATCCCCAGTGTGGGGCATGCAGGAAGCAGTCGATCAATGATTCTCTCTCATCATTAATGTTTCTATCCCTCACTCCCTTCTCCATTTCTTTCTGAAATCAATAAAAATATATTATTTTTTTTAAAAAAGCAACATGAAGGGTAACATGAAATAGCCTAACATACATCTAATCAGAAGCCTACCACCCCTTTCCCCCGCCCCCCCCCCCGCACCCCCCTCCCTCGCCACTCCAAAAAAAGAGAGAGAATTCGGCAGAGGCAACATATGGAGAGATACTGGATGATGATTTTCCAGACCTGATTAAGATATCAAGCTACAGATTAACAACAAACTCAAGTAGGACAGGTATAAAGAAAGCCACACATACAACATCATATCAAAACTACAAAAACAAAGATAAAAAGAATTCAAAAGCAGCCAGAGGAAAGACAGGTTGCTTTCAAAGAAGCCATAGATGAGCTGACAATTGACTTCACAAAGCAGCCACAGACCGCCAGGGGACAGTGGAATGGTACCGTCAATGTGCTGAGGATACAGAATGATCAACCCAGAAATCTGTGGCCAGTTAACAAAGACTTTTCAAGGATCGTGATGAAATAAAGGCATTGTGGAGAGGGGGGAAAATTGAAAGATTCCCATTAGCAGACCACCACTAAAAGTGAATTAATTATAAAAGAAGTTCTTCAGACAAAATATGATCTCATGTAAGAAGCGATCATAGATGGAAGGTCTAGTGTGCAAGTAGTAATGAAAAACAAAGAAAATGGTAACTACGTGGGTACATATATATAAACCTCAATTGTATAAAACAGTTATAAGGTCTGCTGGTTTTTTCAAAGATAGACTTAAAACATGACAAGGATAGTATATATCTCTGTGACTAAGATCCTTAGGGGTGGGGAGGGGGAGGATAAAGAGATTAACTTCAGACTTTGATAAGTATATATGTTAAAATTTCTAAAGTAATCGATAAAAGAATAAAACGAGAGCATAACATTTCCAAATAGTTGTAGGAGGAAAAAAAATTGAAATAAGAGACATTCAGTGAAAGTGGGAATCCAAGTTCCATTTCAGGATCATTAGACTGCGGGGATGGTGGCAAGAGAGAACATTAATGACATAGGCCAGAGTCAGATAATGAAGGGTCTGGTGAGCCCAGCTGAGGAGGTGGACCCCTAAGCAATGTGGAGTCAGGGGAGTTTTAATTGAAGCATGACTGACAGTAAGATTTGCTTTAAGAAGCAGCAGTCTGACAACAGTGTGGATATAGACTAGATTTTACACACACACACACACACACACACACACACACACACACACATCTCAGAAAGCTAATCAGAAATCTCAAATTTTGCCAGTAGGTGAATACAAATGTCATCCATTAGCATGCACAAGTAAGTCTCGGTAGCTTCCCATGCAGAATTTTCACCAGCAAGCTGAAAGTAGAGGCTTTAGGCCAAGCCGGGAATTTGCATGCACAGGACCCAGCGGTCTGTGGAAGCACGCTCCACACCGGCAGTTGACTCCTCTTATTGCCATGTGCCATTGTTGATGAAATTGAAATGCTGCTGCTTTGGCTTGATGCTTGAGATTAAAGTTATCGCTTGTGAAATGGAGAGAATGCTTTTTCTGTTATGCTCAGTTGGGGAGATCCTGAAGTGAAACTGCTTGAACGGTTAGTGATAGCATCCTTTTGCTCATTGCCATGGACATCCAGGCAGGGACTCCATAACCTCAGGCCCTAATGATTCCACAGGAGTCATTCTCCCATTGATGTTATCACTCCCACCACCACTAGGAACCGGGGAAGCGGGAACTCAGCCAGGCCACATTCTGGCGGAGCTGAAATTCAGCGGCAGGCGGAAGGCCGTGAAACCTGGCCACTGCACTGCACTCCAGGCAGAAAGTCCGTATCTTCAACCCTTGGGAGTGAGAATGTTCAGTGGAAGCGAGTAGGGCAACCTCAGCAAGGCTGACTGGGCCCCACAGTGCTGTGGAGATCCGTGATGTAACTCTTCCTATTTGAATCCATAACCCATGTCTCCCAGGGTGCACATCTGCCACCAGAGGGTCTGGGTGGGAATTTCCTCTAGCGCAGTGGTTCTCAACCTTCCTAATGCGGTGATCCTTTAAGACAACTCCTCATGTGGTGGTGACCCCCAACCATAAAATTATTTCCATTGCTACTTCATAACTGTAATTTTGCTACTGTTATGAACTGTAATGTAAATATCTGATATGCAGGATATTATTTTCATTGTTACAAATTGAACATAATTAAAGCATAGTGATTAATCACAAAAAACAATATGTAATTATATATTGTGAAATATTTATTTCTAATTACAAATAAATGAAATTTTGTCTTGAATAGTGGTGTAGCATGGGTAACAGTCTTAATATGACAACAGTAAACTACATTGCTACATTTTGCTACACCGAGGAGCGGTGTGTTGGTTCCTAAAACCATGGGAAATAGGTGTTTTCCAATAGTCTTAGGCGACCCCTGTGAAAGGGTCATTCGAGGGTCGTTCGACCTCCAGGTTGAGAACCACTGCTCTAGCGTCAGTCCCTGTTTTGTACCTGGAACCAGCACTTTTCTTCATTACTTTGCTAGAGCAGGTTCATAGACTCGATAATTTTTTTTCCATTTATAGAGCGTTCTTCCTCAATGGCTTCTGGTCTACCTCGCTATCATTAGGCTTCTGTTGTGGTCACCCCGGTCCACCCGTCATATTTGTATACATCGGGAAAAAGTTCAGGGCTTCTCTTCAAAGTTTCCTCAAATCTTGAGTAAATCAGTAGATATAAATGTATCAATAGACACAAAGGAGGAAGATTTGCCCAATTTCTCTCAGAAACACCTGAGCCCTAGTTCATACCCAACTATGTAATTTGAAAGCAGCTTTTAAAATGCCTTTTAAAATTACATTTTCCTTTTTAAAAATAAATGAAATTTTTACCGGTTCGTGTGGCTCAGTGGTTAAGCATCAACCTATGAACCAAGAGGTCACAGTTCGATTTCCAGTCAGGGCACATGCTCTGGTTTCAGGCTCAATCCCCAGTGTGGAGCATGCAGGAGGCAGCTGGTCAGTGACTCTCTATCCCTCTCCCTTCCTCTCTGAAATCAATAAAAATATATAATAAGTAAATACATGAAAAATGTTAAATGATTTTTATTGAATTGCAATTAGACTATCCTATATAATAAAACCCTAATATGCAAATCAACTGAACAGCAGAATGACAGCTCACTATGAAACACACTGACCACCAGGGTGCAGATGCTCAATGAAGGACCTAACCCAGCAGTCAGACATCCTCCAAGGGGTTCTGAACTGCCAGATGGCACAGGCCAGGTTGAGGGACCTTGACCCCCTCCTGCCACAGTGCATGAATGCCATGCACCAGGTCTCTAGTATATACATATGCAGATATGCATATAACTACAAATAGTGCGTAAATTTATAACTGTAGTTGATGAATATGTCACAAAGTAAACACCTGCCTCAAATCGATTCTAATCAAGAAATAGCACATTGAACTGTATGTGTAAGTGAGGAGGACTTGGTGGGAGAAGAAAGGGAAAGCCTGAGATCACCCCGGGGTCTGGCTCAGGTGCCCAAGGCTTTTGGTACCATCCACACAGGAAGAAATGCAAGTCTGAAGGGGAAAGTTACGAGTATGATTTTGAACATGTTAAGTTGGATAAGCTTGAGGGACTGCCAGGGTAAGGTTGATGCTAGCTAGAGAGATTTGATGGCTGTTTTCCGAAACAAGAACCAGGAACCATATTTTGTCATGGATTTTTGTGCTTTTCCCAGGTTCAAAAGAGAAAGTTTTAATACCAAAGTGTTGACATTCTTGGTCTACTTCAATGTTTTAGGTAATTTTTTTCTCATTTCTATGTTCAGTTTCCTTATCTGTAAAATTGGGATAATAGTTATGTCTACTTCATAGGGTTTTGTAAGTAAATACTATTTCATGAGTAAAAAAATTATAAAATACTTAGAACAATGGGACATAGGAAACACTCAGTAAACGTTAGCTGTTCCCACTTATGGGGACAATAAGACTAAATGTTTTAAATGAAAACGGTTCTCAATATTGCGAGACTTACAATTTCTTACTACAGAACAGGTGTTAGGAAAGAAACCAGATGGGCTCAGCTGGTAATTTCCTTAAATTGGATCAAAAGGGGCCTATCTCTGGTCCCTATACTTTGTTGTTGTGTTTTAATATATTTTTGTTGTTGATGGTATTACAGATATCTCCCATTTCCTTCCCCTTTAACCCCCCATTCCCAGCCCCTACCCACCCCCACCCAGGTCTTTACTACCCTACCGTCTGCTCCCTATACTTTGGAGAGCCTTGGGTATCACAAATACATACACACACACCACAAGTTATTGAAGACTACATTTATGACTCTATTTCTCTGGATCTAGAGCTATTAAAATTACACCAAGCAATTATGTCTCAAAAAAAAGACTTAAAAGCCCAGCTGGTGTGGCTTAATCGTTGAGCATCGACCTATGATCCAGGAGGTCACGGTTTGAACCCCTGGTTGCAGGCTTGATCTCCAGTCTGGGGCGTGCAGGAAGCAGCTGGTCAATGATTCTATCTCATCATTGATGTTTCCCATCTCTCTCTCTCTCTCTCTCTCTCTCTCTCTCTCTCTTTCTCTCTCTCTCTCTCTCTCTCTCTTCCTCTCTGAAATCAATATACATATATTTATATTATATATATTTAAAGACTATTCTTTTAAAAAGGCTTTCAAAATCATAGTACTGTTGATAATACTAAATAAATATAAACTTTGATACGGAACATTGGCAGAATATTCTTAAAGGATAATATTGGCAGTGCCCTCAGTGTTCCCAGATCTGTCTTTTGCTTCAACAGTGTTTGGACAGAAAGGACCCAGGGACACCCCTTCTTCCAGTTTCCAGCCACCTCCTCCTGCATCTTATTCAGTTTCCACCTTCAGAACCACCTCCAGGACCAGCCAACACACTGGTGTTTTTTTTTTCTACTCGAACTCCTTATTGCCAAACAACCATGAGCTCCCAAATTCGTCAGAATTATTCCACCAAGATGGAGGCTGAGGTCAATCGCCTGGCAACCTGCAGGCCTCCGCACCTACCTCTCTCTAGGCTTCTATTTCGACCAGGATGATGTGGCTCTCAAGTGCATGGGCCCTTCCTCCTCACATTGATGAAGAAGATGCATGAGGGCACTGAGCATCTCTTAGAGTTGCAAAACAAGCACACTGGCCTCATTCTCTCCCACGGCATGCTGAAGCCTTCCCAAAATGAGCGGGTAAAAACTCCGGACGCCATGGAAGCCACCCTGGCCTTGGAGAGGAACCTGAACCAGGCCCTATGGAGCTGCATGCCCTGGGTTCTACCTGTGCAGACCCTCAGCTCTGTGACTTCCTGGAGAACCACTTCCAGGGTGAGGAGGTGAAACTCACCAAGAAGGTGGGCAATACCTGACTAACCTCTGCAGGCTGGCCGGCCCCCAGGCTGGGCTGGGCTGGGTGAATGTCTCTTTGAAAAGCTCACCCTCGAGCACCACTAGGAGCCTTTAGAGCCCAAAGGCCCTTGAGAGCCCACTCTGCATTCCTCTGGTGTCTGGCTTTTACCTGAGCTTCTTCCCAAAACTACTAGCCATTTTTTTAACCACCCTGAAGCCCTCTCCCATGCATTGTAGCAAATGAAACAATAAAGCTTTTTGCAGAAAAGAAGAAGAAGAAGAAGAAGAAGATTAGCTTTCGATATTTAGCCAACAAAACCACAATATTTCTAGAAAAGAATAAGTATTTTCTGTAGGAATGATTTTGAAATTTGATGATAGAATGGGCAAACATGTAAGATGAATTTAAAAATAAATAATCACTGTCTGAGATGGAGAGTTCAAAATGAGACTAGTCATTTAATGGGCAATATAACAAAAAAAATCCTATATAATAAAAGCCTAATATGTGAAATGTCCATTTAACCAATCATAGCATAATATGCTAATGATATGCTAAGGCCTCTCAACCACTCGCTATGATGTTCTCTGACTACCGGGGGGGGGGGGGGGGGCAGATACTTCAACTGTATATGTTTGTTCACTTTCTGCCGGGGTCCAGCCAATCAGGACAGAGTGAAATGAGCCAAACACACTCTGGAGCCCTCCCACAGTCCCTCTCTGGCCCTGATAATGCACCATTGGGCTTCACTCTCTCGCAATCCAGGACCCCTCAGGGCATGTTGGAGAGCCAGTTTCTGCCCAATCCCTCAGGCTAGGCTGAGGGTCCCCACTGGTGCACAAATTCATGCACTGGGCCTATAGTTATATATAAAATTTCAAAAAGTAAATATTACTTCATTTAGTTAGATTGTACAGGAACAACAGGCATTGTGAACAAAAAGCTATTTTATTTTAGAGAAATGCACATAACATAAAATTCACCATCTTAACCATTTTTAAATGTATACTTCAGTGGTATTAAATACATTCACCTTACTATGCAATCATCATCACTATGTGTTCCCATAATTATTTTCATCTTGTAAAACTGAAACTCTAGCTGGTATGGCTCAGTGGTTGAATGTCAACCTATAAACCAGGAGGTCTCAGTTCAATTCCCAGTCAGGGCACATGCTCAGGTTATAGATTCCATCCTCAGTAAGGGGTGTGCAGGAGGCAGCCAATCAATGCTTTCTCATCATTGATGTTTCTATCTTTTCTCTCCCTCTCCCTTCCTCTCTGAAATCAATAA
Source organism: Lasiurus borealis (assembly GCA_004026805.1). NCBI lineage: Eukaryota > Metazoa > Chordata > Mammalia > Chiroptera > Vespertilionidae > Lasiurus > Lasiurus borealis. Next base: position 19,157 of record PVJN01024360.1, on the reverse strand, counting down.
AAATATTTTTAAAACTGAAACACTATACCTATTAAACAATAACTCCTCATTATCCCCTCCCTCAAGCCCCTGGAAACCACCATTACACTTCAGTCTCTATAATTTTGAACACAACTGTATAGATATCTTTTCTTTTCTTCTTTTTATTTTTTAATGAGGGAGCCATTTCCAACGGATTGCAAGAAGCAGTTCCTCTTTCTTTTTTTCTTTTCTTTTTCTTTCTTTCTTTTTTAAAAATATATTTTATTGACTTTTTTCAGAGAGGAAGGGAGAGGGATAGAGAGTTAGAAACATCAATGAGAGAGAAACATTGATCAGCTGCCTCCTGCACACTCCCCACTGAGTATGTGCCCGCAACCAAGTACATGACCTTGATAGGAATCGAACCCGGGACCCCTGAGTCCACAGGCCAACACTCTATCCACTGAGCCAAATTGGTCAGGGCTTGAAATATATTTGTCTGATATTCATATAGCCACTCCTGTTCCTATGGTTAACATTCATAGAAATCTTTTTCCATCCTTTCATTTTTGTATTTTGGAACTCAAGTGAGTGTCTTGTAGACAGCGTATAGTTGGGTCATGTGTTATTTTTTATTTTGTTTTGTTATGTTTTATTTTTAAATATTTTTGCTTTGTTAATCCTCACCTGAGGATATTTTTTCCATTGATTGTTTTTTGAGAGAGATGGTGGAAGGAATGGAGGGAGGGAGAAAGAAGGGGAGAGAGAGAGAGAAAGAGAGAACTATGTGAAAGAGACATATTGATTTGTTGCCTCCCAAATGGGGTCAGGGATCAAACCTATAATCCAGGTACGTGCTCTTGACCAAGAATCGAACTTGTAATCCTGTGTCGAAATGGCCAATGCTCTAACCACTGAGAATACCAGACAGGGCAGGCTCATTTGTTTTTGTCCATTTTACCAAGCTCTGTCTTTTGACTGGAGAGTTTAACCTATTTACACTTAAAGTAATTACCGCTAACAAGAAACTTTTCTCTCTTCTTTTGTATTTAGTAGATTTTTATAAGCAAAACATTTAGATTCTTTTTTCATTTCCTCTTCTGTATATTTAGATCTATTTTTTGTGGTTACCATGGGGATTACATTTAACACCCTAAAGTTATAACATGCTAATTTGTATTTATAACAGCTGAATTTAATAACATACAAAAACTCTGCTCCTTTACAGCTCTGTCCCCACCCCTCTCAATTGTTGACGTCATGAAATTACATTTTTATACATTGTGTGTCCAAAAACATAAACTAGTAAGTGCATTAGCATTCTAAATTATGTAGAAAACAAGATTTGGAATCACAAGCCAAAGATACAGTAATCCCAGCCTTTACATTAATAATGGGATTTTTTCTTCTTTAAATGCATTAGTCTCTTAAATCACGTAAAAACAAACAAAAAGTACAGTTGCAAACCATTGTTACAATAATAATTGCTCATGTATTTATCTTTACTGAGACATTTAGTTCTCCATTCAACTTCAAGTTATTGCCTAACATTTCTTGCAAAGCAGTTTAAGAGCTACAAACACCCTCAACTTTCATTTATCTAAAAATGTCTTAATCCCTTCCTTACTTTTTTTTTTCTCCTTCTCACTGTTGAGGACAGTTTCGTCAATAAAGAATTTGTAGTTGACAGTGGAGTTTTCTCTAGCACTTTGAATACATCAACTACTCTCTTCTGGCCTCTAAATTTTCTGATGAGAAATCTATTGACAATACTTGTATGTAATGATTTACTTCTCTCAATGCTTTCAAGATACTCTTTCTTCATCTTTTGAATGTTTGATTATAATCTTTCTTAGTCTGGGTCTTTTTGAGTTTGTCCTACTTAGATTTGTTGAGGTTCTTAGATGTTTATTTATTTCATCAAATTTGGAAAGTTTTCAAGCCAGTATTTCCTTAAATATTCTCTTATTTCTATCCCTCTTTCTCTCTTTCTCTCTCTCCTTTTGGGACTCTCGGGATGCATATGTTTGTTCACTTACTAGGGTTCCACAGATCTCTAAGACTCTGTTCGAATTTTTTCCATCTTTTTGTTGTTGTTCCTCAACCACAATAGTTTCATTGTCCTATCTTCAAGTTTGCTCTTCTTTCTTCTACTTGTTCACATCTGCCTTCAAATCCCCCTAGTAAAATTTTAATTTCAGTTATTATACTTTTTATCTCTAGGATTTATTTATTCTTTGTTTCTTTTGAGGTTTTCTCTTTGTCAACGTTTTCAATTTGTTCATACATTATTTTCTTGACTTTTCCCACACATTTCATTAGTCTTTGAGCACAGTTAAGACAGTTGAACTTTTTGTCTAATATGTTTGTCATTAGGTCTTTTTCAGGATCAGTTTCTGGTGGCTTATTTTTCTTCCTATTAATGGGCCACACTTTTCTGTTCTTTGTATGCTTTGAGGTGTTTGAACACTAGACATTTAAATCTAATAATATGATAACTCTTGAAATCAGGATTTGCTCATTTTTGTTAGTTGGGTTTATTTGTTTGTTTGGGGCTGTATTTGTGTCAAGGATCAGATTGAAGTGTAAACTTAATTTCTTCTTAGGTTCCTTCTGAGCCTGTCCCTATGCATATAAGGCCACTTTCTTTTCTTTTCTTTTTTCTCTTCTTTTCTTTTTAATCTTCATACAAGGATATTCTTTAGTGATTTGTGAGAGAGAAGAAGGGAGACAGAGAAATATTGATGTGTGAGAGAAAAATAGATCGGTTGCCTTCCATATGTACCCCAACCAGGGACCAAACCTGCAACCTAGGTATGTATCCTGACCAGGAATCAAACCAGCAACCTTTGGGTGTATGGGATGATGCTCCAAACAACTGAGCCACCCAGCCAGGGACTGTGGCCACTTTCTAATTTTCTTCATATATACAGTTGCTTTTGAATGTCCTAGATTTTAGTATTTGGTTCTCAAAGGGAGAAAGCATACAAATGAAGGGGGGAAAGAATGCAAGTCACCTCAGCCAGAGGGGGTGTGTCTCTCAACAATAGGGATGGTGCAACAATGGCTACCCGTCTTTTTTTTTTTTTTTTTTTGCACCTCTGTGATCAGTAGCAGAAACCATTCCACAGAACCCCTGTATTTGGAGGACAGGATCATTGCCCACCCTATATCTCACACACTGTGCATCAGCTGCTCCAGGTACATGTGCACAGCTGTCTGCCCCATGGCTAAAACTGGCCAAAACTAACAGCAATTTACTGTCCAAGTTTTCCCTGGAAGTTGCAAACCTTCAACGCTTTCCGGAGTTCCAAAACAGTTACAGCAGACAGATTATGTCAGTGTAATTATCTAGGTGGGGAGATTGATTCCTGGTGCTTTCCCTTCTGCCATGTTCCCAGTGTTTTTTTATGACATGTAATGTGAAGTACCAGAGGAAAATATGGAAGTCAAAAGTATTTGTCACATCATTAGTTTTATACACATTATTAGAAGTACAAGATTTCCTTTTTTATTCAGATATACTTTATATCCAGTAAATTACACAAATCTTAAGTGTACAGATCCATGAATTGTTACATATGTAATTGCCATCCAGATGGAAGATACAGACATTTATGACACCCCATAAAGACTCCCTTATGCACTATTCCATTGAATAACCCCCAAGAGATAACCACTGTTCTGAATTCTATCACCATATAGCAGTTGTGCCTATACTTTACATAAAAACATAATCATACATAATGTAATGTTTGTGTCTGGATCTCTTGCTCAATTTTATAAATGTATTCATCCCTGTTATTGCATGCAGTTAATTTTTAATTTTTGTTTAGTATTCCAGATATAACCATACCATAATTTATTACCCATCTACTATTGATTAACATTTGATTTGCTTCTAATTTGGAGCTATAATGGAACATGCTGCTATAGCTATGCTACAAACATGTCTTTCAGTGGACATATGCATTCGTTTTTCTTGGACATATGCACAGGAGCCACGTTGCCAGTCATACAGCTTATGTTCGTTTAGTTTCAGTATATGCCGCCAAACTGTTTTCTAGATATTTGTATAAATTTATCCTCCCATAAACAATGTGCAAGAATTCTAGTTTATTTACATCTTCACCAATTCTTGAAGTTGTCACTTTTAAAAACCTTAGCCATTCTAAAACTGCATGTGCACGAGGTGGTATCTCATATTAATCGATAGCTGCTGAAGACAATTGGCACATGAGTTTCCCCTGGGTCCTGGAAAAGGGACATGTCTGACATCTAATCAAGGATCAACCTGGGCTCCCTTTTCTCCATCCTGGATTAACGGAGGGTCTCACATCAAATTATTAAAGGTTCGGAATAAGTAAGGGGACCAAGAATCCTGCTCTCTCTCTCTCCCTCAGGCTTGTGGCCTCTGGGTCCCCACCCCAGGTTCCTGCTCCCCTCAGTGGCAGGGAAGGAGGATGGTGATTCCCACATGCTGTAACTCTAGACAGAGGCTAGTGTCTGATCTCCCAAAGGCAATCGGCTCTCAAGTTCTTTTTTCCCTAGGTCAGACACATAAGACTATGTTAGACATTTCCCAAAGGAAACTGACTACTTTACTAAGGGAAAAGTCACATCAAAAGCAAGATAGTACAAGACGGCAGGGATAAATGAGGCCAGAGGGAATCGTTTTTTATCTGGACAGAATCAACTTCAGCCTCCGGAGGTACAGCTGGCTCTCGTGTGGACACCAGATCACTTCTCAGAAACCCAGCTTTGCGTGGCCCCCCGGGGCTGAGCAATTCATTCCACCAGAGCGACTAAATTCAAGATGTGGGCCCAAGGCTGCCTCCTGGCTGTGATGTGAGATGTTGGTCAGCGTTGCATGGAATGAGCCAGGCTAATTCTCAAGAAGGGAGAGAGAACTAACAATTACCAGTAAGGATGTGGACTTTTAATTCCTCCAACAAGCAAGATAGGCTAAAATTTGGCTGGTGTGAGGTCTTAGGTGACTCCCTTTCTTTTCCCATTTCTGCCTCACCAGGTTTCAAACGAATGTGGAGCAGATTGAGAAGCCTCCTAGGAAAAAGAAGCAAATTAACCTTGCTCACAGCTGGATTGCAGACAGGAGTGTAGATTCTGGAAGGAGGCAGGTGACTATGCCCAGTCCTGGTGAGGAAGTGTAAAACAGAAACATGTTGTTGATGGGCGTGTAATTGGTGCAGCATTTTGGGAGGCAATTAGGTGATGTAATTAAAACAACTTAAGTGTGCACACATTGCTAGGCATTTATTCTATGGATTTTCAAGTATGCAAAGATTTGTGGACAAGAACATTCATTGTATCTTTGTTTACTACAAACAATAGAAACAAATGCCCAACAATAAACAATTCAGTAAGATAAATACTGTGTCTATTAAAGAGAATGAGGTAGATATCTATATGTGCTGATATAAAAAGATGTATAAGATATGGTAAATGAGAAAAGTACAGAAGAGACTTGTAATACCCCATTTGTGAATTTTTAAAGAAAATTGACTATACATATATTCAAACTGAAATAGAAACATCAGGAAATATATACATAACAAACTGTGAACAGCCCGGCCAGTGTGGCTCTGTAGTTGAGCATCAACCTATGATTCAGGAGGTCACGGTTCGATTCCCAGTCAGGACACATGCCCTGGTTGCAGGCTTGAACCCCAGTAGGAAGCATACAGAAGGTAGCCAATAAATGATTCTCTCATCATTGATATTTCTCTCTCTCTCTCTCCCTTTCCCTTTCTCTTTGAAATCAATAAAAATATATATACCTAAAAAAAGAGAAACTGAACAGTAGCTACCACTGGGGACCTTTACTTTATATTTTACATTTTCCTCTACTGCTTTGAATTTATTTTCATGAACTCGCTATTAAAACATAAGGAAAAAATTTTAAAGAAGGAACAAGAAGCCAATGAAAGTAAATTTACCAAATAGAAAAGAGGGAATTTATCAGGTTTGTCATCAGAAGGCAAATCCAGCAGTGGGACATGAAGGTCAGTAAGACATGATGGCTGATTGGTGGACCCTCCCAGCCAACTTGGCAACAAGAACATGCTGCTCGCACTCATTAAGCTCTAGCTCTTCGAGACCCAAGCAGTCTTGCTGAAACCTGATAACATGGCTGAGGAGAGTAGTGGTTCCCTTCTGCACCTGAAGCCAACTCCTGAGTCATCAACACATTAGGGGGGAAAGTGCTGGTGGCCAAAGCCATTGGCAGGAATTTGCACCCAGTGACAAAGTCTCAGCTCAGCCAAAGCAAAAAGCAGCAAGTTTGGCAGATCGCAGTCCCAGCCAACAACGGAATGGATCTCCAACTTGGTTACCACCATGTCTTGGTATAGGAGTCCTGGCACAGTGGAGGTGATGACAGAGTTGCAGGTATCCAACCACAGCAGAAGGAAGCAATCAGCAGGACCGGCCAGGACTGCATCCGGATCATACATGCTTGGAGACCCCCAGAAACACCTGAGTAAAATCTACCAGAGACTGGAATGTCAGAGTGAGTCATTGAGTATTTTAACTTAATGATTTGGGTTTCATTAATTCATCTGGTATACCGAGGTATTACAGTAGAGAGCACAGAGGATGCGTCCACGAACAAGGTAAACATGAAATTTATTACGTTAAACTGGATAAAAATAAAATTGCCAATATTCAACATTTTGGATCTACAAAAGATGGCACTTTCTTATGGATCAACATAAATGCATTCTGGCAAGAGAGATTGAAAACCAATGAATCACCCAATTAATTGCTCAATTACAATTATGAAAAGAGCTATGAAGGAGTAATCGGATCTAACCCAGTTTTGTGTGTGTGTGTGTGTGTGTGTGTGTGTGTGTGTGTGTGTGTGTGTTGCTGGTCAAGAAAGGCTAAAAGAGTTACTTTTAAGGAAATGAGAATGAAGAGGAATTAACTTAGTGAAGGAAAGGGAGGGACGACATTCCTGGCCATCAGGTGCAAAGGCATTGAAGCTCAGGAAACTGGCCTGTTCCAGGGATGAGAGGGTGACTGAGCCGGTGGAGGGGGCAGAAGTGGAAGAGGCTGAGGCCGGGTAGGATGCAGGAGCCAGCACAGGCAGAGCCTTGCAGGCCATGTGAAGGACTTGAATTTTATACCACGAGATTTTTTTAAATGGCCTATTTTTTGTAGCCAAAAGTTGGCAAAGTCTAGGGAACACTCGTGTTCCAAAGAATGTTCTATCCCCTTTCTCACAGAGGAGGCCCGTGCTCCAGTTAGGGGCCTAGTGTGTGTGGTTGCATCCGAATGAAAATCTAGGTTCTTCCAAAGAGCTTTGTCTACCCAGAGTTCCCCGGGGCAGGTGGCCAGGGTGAAACAGGCAAAGAGGCCAAGGAGGAGGCTTCCCTTCAATCCACCCCCACTCCCGGTGGCAGCTCAGCATCCAGGAGTCCTGGGAGAAGCTGGGCACGGAGAAGGAGTAGATCAGCAGGTCCAGGCAGCTGCTGGGGCTCAGCAGCTCCAGGCTGAAGGTGTGTGGAACATCAAGTGCCATGATACCCTCCTGCCAGGCCACCCAAGGAGCCAGCAGCAGGTAGTAGGGTGCCAGGCAGAGGGCAAAGATGAACAGAAGCCCCAGCACCATGGTCCTGGCTGCACGCTGGTGCACCAGGTTCACATGCACCAGCAGGAGGACAGTCAGTGGGAGGGGAGGGGAGCAGCCAGGCAGCAATGTGGGCGGGGCCAGTGGTAGCCCTGGGTCTGGGCTATAGCAGCACATGCTGATGAGTTCAGGCGAAAGCCATGACCACGTGGGTGGACAGGTAAAAGACCACCCAGGCAGAAGGTGAGCCAGAGTGGCAGTGTGAGTGTGAAGAGCACATCGGCCAGGGTTGGGAGACAGCCCCAGGCCCAGCGCCAAGGTGTAAGCGATGGGCACCTCAATGGAGCAAGAAGGGTCATCCCAGGAGTCGCAGCCACCAACACCAGGTCCCAATACTGCTGTTAAACTTGGACCTTGGGCTCGGGAGAGGAAGAGAGGTCACTGCAGAGGCCTACACTCTCCCCAACCCCAATCTACCTCTTCCTCAGTCCTTGCTGGGAAGGTACACTAGAAGCAAGGAAATCCAACTGGGTGGGGATGAGGACTGAGCTCAGCCACCACCAGGGGGGATGGAGAGGAAGGGATAGACTCCAGTTATTTGAAGGTGAGTGGGCTTGATGACAAGCTGTGGGAAATAAAAGGCAGATGTCCCAGATAGCTTGGAAATTTCCAACCTAGTGACTGGGCGGGTGGAGGTGCCCCTCACAGAGGGAATATGGTTCAGGTATGTGAGGGCACAGGCATGTGCAGTCAGCCCAAGAGAGGCTGAGCCAACTGGAAGTTCCAAAGAAACCAGGCTCGAATATAGAGATCCCAGAAAGAGCCCAAACCAGTGGGGGAAGCACCAGTGGGGGAACCAGCAGGGCAGAGATGGAGGACCGGGCTTATGATATACGGATCCAGAGGACAAGTCTATGCATAGTGACCTTGGACTTGCCTGCTGAAGGTCCTCTCCTGGGCTCACCTGGAGCGCCCTGGACAGTACCTTTTCAGTTCTGTGCCAGGTACTCCAGCCTGTTTCCTACCCCATAGCTTTTGACCACAAAGAAGTCCTGGATCTGACTCAGATCACTGGACAGCAAAGCAAAAAAGAACGCAGGCCCTGGAATCAAGCAGATTCAAGGTACACACATTTATCTGCCATGTGACCTTGGGCAAATTACTCAGCTTCATGGAGCCTGTCTCCTCTGCTGTAAAATGGAGATTAAAACACCTACCTCGCAGTGCTGTTGGGAGGATTATGAGAAAACATAAGTAAAACTCTGAGCACTGTGGCTGCCGCTGGGGAGACACTTCATAACCATTAGCTCCCTTCCCTCCAGGCAGCACACAGCACTGTACACCCACACAGGCCCACGCAGCGCTGGAGACGCGGGCACCCCAAGCAAACAGAACAACACCAACATCTGGGCGTGCTCCTCCTATCTCCCCAAGGCAGGGAAGTGCACGAGCCAATGTCCTGCTCCTCTTTTGGACACACAGACAAACCCCCAGGGTGTCTCAAAACTCAGTTCCTCCGGTACCAAAATCTATCCTCTTGCCTTTGACTCTTTCAAGTTCCAATCCTTTGTGGGATCCTGAGCGAGAGTATTCCTTTCTTGCCCTCTCTCTCAGCTCTGTCCACCATGGCCCTAGTCTCCCAAGTGCCCACCCTACCGCTCTGAACATCCCCTTGTCATTCCAATAGATCAGGCCTCTCTCACCTCTTGCTGTTCTGGCTACTGAAGCTCACTCTCTCTCTCTCTCTTTCTCTCTGGCCCTTGGGACCTGGCTTTAAGGAGCTGAGACGGAACAGAATCCACCTCCACCCACACATCCCAGGACATGACATGAAGATTGGGCACAACAGCTGGAGTGGCTGGGGCCCATCTGTGGCAGCTGTGAGCTGGGTTTGTGGGGGGTGTGGCCAGGGCCCCAAGGAAAGGGAGCATCATTCCAGGACAACAGGACACAGGGAGGAAGACAGAAAAGCATAAGGAAGCCCTGGCAGCTGAATGTCATTTGTGTTTACCTGACCCAGATATCAGCTGTGGTTTGGGGGGCACATTTCTTGGAGCCTGGCTTCCCCTTGGGCTGAGGAGCCACCGCTGGAGCTCAAGATATTCCTGTTGCTGTCGATCCTAATTGCTCCTCCTCACCAGCTGGCCAGCCCACTCCTCTCCACCCTGCCTTTCCACAGCCAGGCGTGGGGGCCCTGTGGCAACTAATCAGCTTACAGGTCAGGCCTTGGTAAACAAGAGTCCTCAGCCTATGCCAGCAGTGAGATGTTTTACTCAAAGTTCTGGCTGGAGACAGCCTGGCTGTGGCATCCTGGGAAGGGTGGAGAACGTAAGGAGCCAGGATTTTAGGGGCTCCGGGCTCTATTTTCCTGGGCTTAAAATTTTCATGCAAAGGGGCGATTCTGGAAAGCAAGGCGGACTTAATCACATTGGACAGATCATCGCATGTACCCTCAAGTTGAAGAGAGCGGGAGTGCCCTGCCTGCCCACTTCCGACAGCTGCTGCAGTGGAAATTGGGCATTCTGGAGTCAATCAGGCCTTAATTCTAGTCTCAGATCTGACACATAGGCACTTAAGCTTTCTGAATCCGTTTTCTCATCTGTAGAACAAGCCAGTATTTAATAATAGCATTTACTGAACACTTATTATGTGCCAGGCACTACTGTAAACACTTCAGCCCACTAAATCCTCACAGCGACTCTGAGAAGTATTTACCATTATTAAACATATTCTGCAAATAAGCTAGTAAGCCGCAGAAACCATTTTCTACCTCCTCCCTTGCTGACCGGTGTGGTAAATCTTAGTTTAATCCCATCCTGGGAATTCCAATTCTCCTTGCGAGTGATTGCCTCGTAGTGAAAATGGGACATAATTTTGACCAGTGGGGTGTGAAGGGAAACCTAGGGGTCTTCTGAGACAGCTTTCCTCGTTCTTTTCACCTTTGGGTGTTATATGCAAATATGCACTCTGGCGCTGCTGCCACTATTATGCATCCCTGAGAGCAATAGCCAATAAATTGAAAGCAGAGCAGAAAGTTGAAAAAAAAAAAAGTGTTTGATGTCATCATAAGGCAGCCTACATTGAAGCTATGTTATCTCTGGACCTCTTATGTAACAGCTTCCTTATTGTTTTCATCTCTATCTATGTAGTGTGTGTGCACTAATGTGTGTGTGTGCACACGCGCATATAAGGTAAAGAAGGTTGGTAATGTGACACAAGGTACCCTACCATGGTCACTTTTCCTTGAGCGTGGCCACACACACACATCCTTCTGGCTCCCTAGGACCTCTTGGGTTCACCCGGGCTTCCGGCACTGCTTTAACAAGCAGCACCCCTTGGAGTTGACTGTCCCTGCCTCCACGTAGGTTCCCAGGAGCACTGCACTGAGTGCCCCACCTCACCACCAGCGGCTGGCAGTTTCAGGTCCTTTGTTAGTTTCGCAGAGCTAAAGTGCCCAAGATAAAAAAATATAGAAGGGAACACTTCATGAGGCCAAGAAGGGCACATGCAGAAGCAGGCACTTGTACTCTGCCACACTCAATGTGTAAGTGATAACCACCTTACCAATGTGCATGCCTGTTGAACCAGCCCTAACATTTCTAGGGGAAGAAAATAGACATGCAAAGGTGATTCACTGTGAGGTTTACAATAGCAAAAAACTGGGAACAAGCCACATGTTCCTGCGTGGGGGCCTGAGTAAATACATCCCAGTACAACCTTAACAATGGCACACTACACAGCCATTAACAACAAGGTAAAACAGGCATGGTGCATTAGCTTTAAAAAGCCAGCAATAAAATAGTATATATGGTCTCGTGTTCATTTTTTTAAATCTGTATAGAAGCATAGAAAAATACAAACAATGGAATAGAAAATAGTTATTTTGGGGCATTAACATTGTGAGTTAAATTTCTTTTCTGCTTATTTTCACGTGACAAGGAGAATGCTAGTAAACATCAAAAAGAGCAGATGTCCAAGAGAGAAAGTAGGCCCAGGTAGACAAGATGTCTATCTCAACAATGGCCATACTTTGACCCTGGATGTATTGTATTGGTAACAAGGTGGTCGACTCCGTGTCCCTGCTGTGACAGTGACATGGCACCGAGAGGCAAGAGGTACTCTGCTCTCAGGATCCCTTGTCTGAATTTGGCAACTTCTTCCTTGTGGGTCTCACTGCCTTCTCAGTTCTGACTAAGAACTGGCAGATATCCAGCAGCACCAGGAGCGCCAGGCAGACGACAGCCGGGAAGCAGGTGTTCAGTGACTCCTTCAGAGACACCAACGTGAAGATGGACCCTAGAATGGTAAGTCAGGTCTCTGAGGCTCCCTGGGGCCCCCAAGAGATCCAGGAGCTCAGGGCTCTCCGGCCTAGGCGGACCAACTCAAGTCCTCCCCTTAAGCACCCCCAGGCACACATCCTAAACTAGGTGCACTTGTCTCCACGGCCTCCCAGAGAAAGCAGGACCAGGAATCAGAAGCTTTTTGAATTAATGGGATCCCTTTATGAAAGCAAGAAAGAAACAGGAACAATCCAGCCAAATAGGGCAGGGAGGTGGCTAGATAGGCATTTTGGAACAAATTCTCCCTGCTCCAACTCCTTTCTTAATCCTACTGGAGGGAAGGAGGCCCGGGAGTTGGTGGAGGAAGTGAAAGAAAGATCTGAAAATGAGGGAAGCTCCCGAGATGGAAAGAAAGCCTGGGGGCAGGATGGTCGTGGTGGCAGCGATGGTGACATGAGACTTGAGGGTATAGAAGCAGCAGTTGTCTTTGTACATCAGCAGTTCCTGTGAGCAGAGCTGCCGTGATGGGGTCCCTCCAGGACTTCTAGCCCCAGGCAAATTCTCTGCCTTTCTGTTCAGGGAGCTCAGTTTCTTGGTTCCCAACTGCCAGACACATAGGTCAAGTGGCAACTGCTACTCTATCCTCTCATCTCAGGGGTGGGATACGGGGAAAGCAGTTGGGGCTTTTAGATTACATTATAATACATCCTTATGATGGAATATCACACAGCCAATAGAAATGGAGAGGTAGAAGGTCTAGTTGACATAAATAGTGTTACAATAGATTAAGTTTGAAAAGCACCTGCCCTAGCCTGAAGACCATGGGAACTGAAATACAGCAGGAAGTGCTCCAGGTTCCAGAGAAAAAATGGGGAGGAGCAATAGTAACAGGGAACAGAGGAACAGCCAGGCCTTCCCCAAGAATTCCTCCTTCCCCCTGCCCAGGGGGACGCCCCTTACCCATCATGAGCACGATCAAGAGACAGTTACTGATCTCTTGCAGCTTCGGCGGGCCCAGGGCCAGCAGCAACCCGGCCAGCAGCTCCAGCCAGCCTACGGTCACTTGGTAGCTCATGGGATCTGGCTGGTAGCCGAACACCTTCAGCGGGAACATCTCAGCAAACTGCTCGAACAGGGCTTTCTAGGGGTGGCAGGGAATGCCCGTCAGCCTCTCACCATGGACCCACTTCCTAGCTAGCCACTGTACGGGGGGCATTGGTGCCTGCGTCAACTACCCCCAACAAAGGAGTGACTACTCTAGGCCAGGGCCAGGGCTGAGGTCAGCTGGAAAAGGAGAGAGCCTCCTGGGGGGCTGAGCTTTGGAATCAGTAAACGGGCTTCACGCTCCAGGGCGAAGGGCTGGATGGTGATGCAGGGATGGACCGAGTTTCTCTCTGGACTCTGCCCAGCCCCAAATTTAAGGAAGAGGAAGCAAGGCTTGGGCCTTCTCATCTAGTGCCAAGGCCTTGGAGCGCCACAATGTCTCTTTATGCCTGGCCTGGCTTCTCTTCAGGTACTGCGCCGCGACTATTTGGAGTTGGGAGGGAGGATGGAAGGGCAGATTGTTGCTCATGAAACAGGTTCCACTTTCTACATCATATGCTGGTTGGTGCCTGGGTCCCACCGCAATAGACACACGGGGAGTTGAAGGGGCTCAAAGTGACTCATCTTGCTGAATCAGGCTCCGCCCTGGGCCACATGACTTCACCCTGACCCTCAGGTTGGCTACCTTTTCCTGCTCAGTGATGCAAGGAGGCACTAAGCTGTCTGGTTCTAGGGAGGAACTTGCCCAAACCCACCACCTTAAGACAGGAAAGAAGGGGAGAAGCCAGGCCTGGGGGAGGGAGCTCGCAGGATCTCCAAGTCTGGCTGTTTGAAAGGCCTGGGGGACTGGTGAGCATGAGAACATGAAAGCTTTCCCCAGGCTAAGGGCGACTTCTAGGCCTCCCTCTCAGGCTCCATCCTCCAGAAAAAGGCTCTCTGGATTCTAAGAGAGTGTAACCTTGCCCTAACCGGTCTGGCTCAGTGGATAGAGCATTGGCCTGTGGACTGAAGGGTCCCAGGTTTGATTCCGGTCAGGGGCATGTACCTGGGTTGCAGGCATATCCCAGTAGGGAATGTACAGGGGGCAGCTAATCAGTATTTCTAACTCTCTATCCCTCTCCCTTCTTCTCTGTAAAAAAAAATCAATAAAATATAAATTTTTAAAAAAGAGTGTGTGTGTAACCTTTACACTTCACCTTCAGGGCAGGTTTCCTACCCTGCCAAATGGGGATTAATAAGCCCTGCCTCCCGACGCTCCCAAGAACTCAAGCAAGGAAGGGGCTGTGTCTCTCTCCCACCCCCTTTTTCTCCCCCAGCATCCGGAGCGTTCCTCCTGCGCCGCCACCGCCACCGAAGCTCATCTGGAAAGGGGGCCTTCCCGACCCTCCCGTCTATGGAAACTCCCCGCAGGGCGTCAACGTCCCAGCCGAGGTTGAGATGCTCTTCCCCAGGCTCTAGCGCCCTCTGGCCCGAAGGCAGGCAGGCAGGCAGGCAGGCGGCGGGGCAAGAGTGTGCGGGCCGACGGGGGCGGGGCGCGCCGGGCACCGGGGTAACCGCTGGGCCCACCCACCCGGGGCCCACGCCGCGCCGCTGCCCACGCCGCGCCGCTCACCATCTGCTGCGACGCGGAAGCCGAGATCTGCTCCGAGAGCTTAGCCGCCCCCGTGAGCGCGAAGAAGCCGCCCAGCAGGACGCGCAGGGCGGCCACCAGCAGCGCCATGGCCGCGCAGGTCCTCGGGGAGGGCGGGCTCGCGCGCCCCAGTGCGGCCCGGCCCCAAACCCGCCCATGCCTCCCACTGACTTCCTCCCGCCCGGGCGGCTGGCGGACGCGCCGGGGCTTCCCTCTCCTCCTCCTCCTCTCCCAGGAGGGTGGCCGCTCTCTTTGGTCCTAGAATTGGGGGTGGAGAGGGCTGGGGGCCGGGGGGACGTTAGGTCCGCCGGACCAGGCGTTTGTCTCAAGCCCACTTGCTCCCAACTGACTGTATGAGCCCGATTGAATTTAGGGAAACTGTGTCTCCCAGTCAACACGAACGGAGTGGAGTGAAACACGGCATCTGGAAGCGGCTTGCAGGAGAGCAGTTAGTTAGGATGCAAAAGGCCAGGGCCTCAATCCTGCCTGTGCCACCCGAGCTTAGCGATCTGAGCTGTGGCCTAACCTCGCACCACGCCCCTCCTGACTATATGAGCCAGACTGAGCCTGTAATAGGCCTAGCACAATGCCTGGCACAAGTCTGAGCTCAAAAAGTTATCTGCGAAGTAATTTATGAAATCATCATAAATCAATAGCGAGTCATTATAAAAATGAGCTGCTCTTTTGTATCTTTACTTGAAACTGATCTTCTAATTTCCCTCAGCTGAAATCGAAATGTAAAAGGTGTTTGAAAATTCAGACACTTGTGATATCCTGGGCAGTTAGGCAGGTTCAGAAGGTCACCAGGGTGGAAAGCCCTGGGTGCCTAGCAACAGGCTAACCTGGGAACTGAAGTGTTATAGGTGGGACCTCACCCCCACGGTGACCTTACCTCCCCTAGCATATCTCAGGTCATGCAGGTTAGACCCCTGACCTTTCATATCACTGGCCATGCAGCTCGGACCCTTCCCTGACCTTTCCTCCCCTGGCATGTGGCTAATCGGTGGTACAGCTCCTTAGAGGAGAACAAGGGAGGTCTGGAGAATAGCCTCATCTGACTCCCTTGCCTGACCACTCCCTTAAGCCTTAAGGTCTCGGAACATTGAGGTTCTGAACCACAGAAAATAATCCTATGAACAAAGCCTCAGGTATGTTGACCGCAGAGACAGAGTTTTGTTCAAACGATAGACAACATCCAGGCCTCAGTTGTGGTTCAGCTCCAGGCCCAGAAAAGCAGCAAGGCCAGGCAGGCAACACCACAGCTGACAGCAGGACCAGCTGCAATGACTAATGATCCCTCCCTGCCTTGGCCCCAGTCAATCAGTGGAGACCACAACCCTGAGGAGCCACACCTGGAACATCTGTGAATACGCTATTGAGATCCTCCCCTGAGACCAGAGATAAAAGCCATTAAGGCAGTGGTTCTCAACCTTCCTAAGGCCGCGACCCTTGCATACAGTTCCTCATGTGGTGGTGACCCCCAACCATGAAATGTTGCTACTGTTATGCATCGTGATGTAAATATCTGCATTTTCCGATGGTCTTAGGCGACCCCTGTGAAAGAGTCATTCGACCCCCCAAAGGGATCGAGACCCACAGGTTGAGAACCACTGCATTAAGAGGAAAGACCCAGCACATGCTGACATGCCAGTGCTCATACACATATTCTCCTTCTTCTCTCGCCTTTCTCTCCCTCTCTCCCTCTCTCTCTCTCTCTCTCTCTCTCTCTCTCTCACACACACACACACACACACACACACACACACACAGCCTTTCCCTCCTTCCCCCTCCTCCAAGGCGTCTTTTGTCTTTCTTTCTCCTACACTCCAAGGGCCCCTGTTTTGCCTCCATAACTTGCTTCCAGACTCCACGCAGCTAGTTGGCTCACTTCGTCCACAGCTCACTTCTATCCCGTGACTTTCTAAACAAACGTGCACTTGTATTGGAGTTCTGTGACTCTGAATTCTTTTCTTAGTCAAACTCAAGGACCAAAGTCTAACATCTGATGCAGTTCGCTATTAATACTTACAGCTGTGAGGAGAGAGGTTTTCACAGAGCAAATCCCTACAGGCCACTCCTGGCACATCTAGTTTTTACCTGGAAATCTGTCTAGACCTGGATGGGCAAACTGGGCCAAATTCGGTCAGTTGTATGGAATGTATTTTTTACTCCCTCCTCCTCCACCAACTAACAATGTTTATTTGTTTACACTAGAGGCCCGGTTCCATGCACTGGTGGGGTCCCTCAGCCTGGCCTGCACCCTCTCATAATCTGGGAGCCCTCAGAGGGTGTTGGACTGCCAGTTTTGGCCAGGTCCCAACAGACCAGGCTGAGGGACCCCACCAGTGCATGAATCCATGCACCAGGCCTCTAGTATGCATATAAGATCTTTGGTTAATCTCTTCTCACCCTCTCCCCTCCCTCCTTCTCCCTGAGATTCATCAATCTATTCCATGTTTTCATGCCTGTGTGTTGAGTGTCTGCCTCCTGCTGGTCAATGCACACCATAGCTACCGGTCAAACTGTCAAACGGCTGCTTAAGTTTTTACCGATTTTTTTCATGATAAAAATTTTAAAGGCAGCTTCATGAAAGGAAAATTATGTGGATTCATATTTCAATGTTCATAGTTTTACTGAAACAACCACATTCATTTGTCTGTGTACTGTCTCTCTACAGTTGCATTTGTGCTGTAACTGCAGATTGAGTACTGCAGGTTGCCACCTATAACCTGCAAAGCCTAAAATATTCACTATTTAGCCCAGGCCAGTGTGGCTAATTGGTTAAAGCATAGGCCCAAGCACTAAAGGGTCGAGGGTCTGATTCCCAGTACCTGGGTTTCGGGTTCTCTTCCTAGCTCCCAGCCCCTGCTCTTCACCCCCTACCACACACACACACCATCAGGAAGAGTGTGGGAAGCGACCAATCTATGTCTCTCTCTCACATCAATGTTTCTCTGTCTTTCCCCATTTCTCCCTTCCTTCCTCTCTCCTCTCCACTCTCTCTCTCTGAAAAGCCATGGAAAAAATATCCTTGGGTGAGGATTAACAAAACGAACAAAAAATCACTATCTGGCCCTTTATGAAAAACGTTTGCTAAACCCTGGTCTAGTGGGCCAGAGAGTCCCCCCCTACGGGGGTCTCAAACTCTCCTGCCGCTCTCATTTCCTGTTCATCAAGCTGCTTGGATCTTTTTTTTCTACCTACCACAACCTGCTATAGTAGGAGGCAGGCTGGCTGAAGACTAACATGTCCCACGTGCTTCTAAATGCCAAGCAGTTTCAACATCCAGGGGTGCTATTTATTACATTATAAATTGGACCTTTCCCTACCAACATCTTTGTCATTAATCCAAATTATTTGATCAGTCAATAAAATGATAAGCAATTATGTATAAACGTGTAATGATTAAATTCCTCAACAAAAAGTAAAATTATTCAAACATTTAATCACTGAAAACACATAAGCACATTAGGAAATTATATTTTAGGATACTTATCCCATACAAAAATTAACACAAAGTTAAAGAATTTGATAAGCAATATACACATTTACTATTCTTTCTCCTTTACTAATTTTTCTATCCTTGGAATTAAAGATGTGACTGCAAGTCTTAGGGCAGGACCAGAAACCAACAGATTTCTTTGTTTTGACACAGTCAAAGCTGAAAAGGTAGCATCACATAAGTAAATAGATGAAAAGGGCAATAAAAATTTCATTGCCCTTTCATGGAGTTCTGGGTAACCTGTCTTTGCTTTTATCCAAAACTGAGTTACAGACATTGATTTAAATACTGACTTTAATTCTAAATCTGAAGATAACCGTACTAGTTTTTCTTCTTCCAAGTCCTTGAGATTACTATTTTGGTGATACAGGAAAGGATTAATTATCCACAAATTTCCCAGGCGCAAGTCTTCTTCTGGTGGATAACAGTCACTGAACATTTGATAAAGTCCTTCCAGGTGCTCAAAAACAGTGCTTGAAATGCTTCTCATATTTAAACTGGATGAGTTTGAGAATTCGGAAAATGAAGGAAACATGTCATAATCATTCTCTTGTGTGCGCTTCAACCACATTTTTAACTTTTCTTTAAGTACATCCATTTTATTATACAAATTGAAGAGCGTAGTCATACTTCCTTGGAGACTTAAATTTAGTTCATTTATAAGTGAAAAAATATCTGATAAATAGGCCAGCCTTGCCACCCATTCCTCATCAAGAAAATACTTGGCCAAATCGGAATGCTGCTGATTTAAAAAAATTACAATTTCATGTCGTAATTCAAATAATCTTGTTAAAATTCTCCCTCTCGCTATCCATCGTACTTCAGCAGGAAGTGGTAAATTCACATGCTCAGAACCCATCTCTTCACACAAAATTGTTAACATCCGTGAATTTAAGGCATTGCTCTTTATAAAACTTAAAATTTGTGCTGACTGCAAAAGAATTTTATGTAAGCACGGAGACAACTTTTCTGCTGCTAAATGTTCCCGGTGAATAAAACAATGTGTAAATGCCAGTGTATTCATGGCAACTTCGTGAATTTTTCCCCTTAAGCCAGAATACCTGCCAGTCATGCTTGCAGCTCCATCTGTACAGAGACCAACACAGTATTTCCAATTCAGAGATTTACTATGAATATATTTATTTATTA
>PVJN01024359.1:0-31322 GCA_004026805.1 Lasiurus borealis | reverse complement strand
TATTTGTTTCTTTTTGGAAGACTAAATAAAGGGAAATAATTTATTGGACATCTTTGAAAATTGAAAAGAACAGTGGTTCTCAAAAGGCTGAAAAACATGACTAAAAGCCCTAACTGGTTTGGCTCAGTGGATAGAGCGTCGGCCTGCGGATTGAAGGTTCCCAGGTTTGATTCCAGTCAAGGGCATGTACCTTGCTTGTGGGCACATCCCCAGTAGGGGGTGTGCAGGAGGCAGCTGATCGATGTTTCTATCTCATCGATGTTTCTCTCTATTCCTCTCTGTAAAAAAAAGAAAAAAATCAATAAAATATATTTTTAAAAAACATGACTAAGAGCAAAGGAATTTTTGACTGAGAACACTTCCATAAACTGAGTTGTCAGATGATAGGAGCTAAGGTAAGGAGCCCAAGAACTGGGAAGAGAGTGCAGTCTGAGATAAGCCAGCAAAATTCACCTCTGGTGGATGGGATTAGCCATTAAGTGAATCAAGGAAGGAACTTCCTTTCCTGTAAAAGTTGGAACCTGCAAAACTCCTGCTGAGTGACCTAGAGAAATCTTAAGAGTTGCAGTTGAGTAGAAGGATCTTAAGGTTGACACTCAACTGTAACTGTGAACATGGTAGACCTACTTGATTGTACCACAATGTGTCTGAAAATTGATATTGAATAGGAAGGATCTGCTCAGGCATGAAAACAAACAAACAAAAAAATGGAGAACTGCCGAGGTCAACGGTGCAGTGCTCTTGCAAGCATCATGTGGGTTTAGCTGAATTCAACATTGAGTTCCCTTGGCAAACCTTTCCCTCTGGTGCCTGAGGGGGCCTCAAGCTAGACTGGTGAGGGCCTACATGAGAACACTAGCTCTTCTTTCTTTCAGTCATTGCTCTCCAAGAAAGCACCACGTAAATGATGGTTTTCTGTAGAATCTGGTTTCTAAGGAATCAGGCCCACAGGGAACAAATGCCCAAGGCAGGCAGATCCAGGTGATCCAGATGGGCCGCTGTTCAGTTCTTGTTGCAATTTGTCAGCTGGCAGTCTGCTCCCGAGTAAGTCTCTGTGAGCTGGCAAATGTGAGCATGCATCAGTCACGGACATGTTTCAGTATCTTTGAAGGCGGGTTTCTGTGTCCCTCAGGCTACGAGGCAGACCCTCCTCCCCTGTTAACTATTAACTAAGGAAACTATGGAAACCTTAGCTACACCCCGGTTCCTGACAGAGCCCTCCGAATCAACGCATGTTGGAACTCTAACATCCTCTGGTAATTCTCCCGGTTTCTCTGACAAGGACCGAGGCCTGAGACTTTCTGAAAACACTGTCTTTTGGAAACATTATCTTTCCGAAAAACCTCTTCTCATTCGATGACAGTGGGGAGTTGTTTCTGCTCTTCTTGAGAGCCCCAAGTCCCCATTTTCCTTCCGTAATAATGACAGAGCGCTGCTTCATTAGAGCGCTCAGAACATCGAATCTCTCCGTTCTGTTATTCAATTTTACCGTCAAGGCTCAAAATAAACAGACAGCCATTAAACGTGGGTTCTCTGGGAAACAGCCTGCCTAATCACTCTAAAATATGCACCAGCAGATCAGCGGCTGCTCTCCGGGAGTATCTAGAGGAAAAGCCCTGTAGTGTCACTTTCTGAAAGGAGGACTGTCAAGAATTCCAGAAGGCCCTGTGGTAGCCACTCCAGCGGAAAGCACACCAGCCTTGTGGGGATGCTTCAGTGATGCCTCCCGCTGCAAGAGGCCTGCTGGTGAAGAAACGCTGTTTGCTGCTGTCTCTGCCCTAATCACCACAGATCAGCTTCTTTTCTGGGTGAATGACCGCAACCCCGGCCACGGGCAAGACAAAATAACATCTGCCGAAACCGGCGGCAGAAGAGTGTTGCGAACTCCGTCACGCACATAGTGCCTTTGTGTTAATGATGCTAATCATCTCTACATAGTTGACTCAGCAAACAGCAGCCTCGTCTCCGGTCACATCGTCATCATGAACTCACCAATACTCTGGGGGCAGCAATAAAGGCTGGTATGACAACCAAATGCCAAGCTGGTGTTTGCTGGTTGTATAGGCCAGAAAGGATGAAAAAGGATGCGATACTTTTGAATTTTCTAAAAGCTAAATGTCACATTATACAATCACTTCTCAGCTGTAGGTATTATTTTGTCTGACAGATATGGCTACCGTTTCTCTAAAATTGAGTGTTCTGCTTCGAAGGGACAAGATTAAAAGATATAGCCAAGAGATTTTGGCGGCTTGTCTCAGGTTGGAGAGATGCCCATGAGGTCCCCAAAAGTACGCATGCCTCAACAAGCAAGCCAAGATGAGTCTAGTCATCGCTGACAACTTCAGTCAGTTATTTTACCTCAATCAGAACCAACAAGGTGGCAAATGCCTAATAGGATAAGCATATTTGCTCGTTCCTTAGCCAAAGAGACAAGAATCACCATGAAGGTCTTGGCATTTAATTACTTCAGGGTGTGACCATCTTCTGCTAGGTTTTCAGAGACCAGTTGCCCTAGCCAGTTTGGCTCAAAGGATAGAGCGTTGACCTGCAGATTGAAAGGTCATGGGTCTTATTCAGATCAAGGGCACATACCTCAGTTGCAGGCTCAAGCCCCAGTCCTGGGTGTGTGGGGGAGGCAACCTGTTAATGTATCTCTCACATTGATGTTTCTCTCTCTCTCCGTGTCACTCCCTGCTCTCTTCCACTCTTTCTAAATACCAATGGAAAAATATCCTCGGGTGAATATTGAAAAAATAAGGATAGATGATAAGGGTGAGACAGGCAGGTGACATGACCCTCTTGCCTCTACTCCCTAAGTGTCCTTTCAGTAAAACATGACAGGTTTTATAGCCCTGAATAGAAGACCTACCGCTCAATCCTAAGTGCACAAGGGCATCAACCGTGTGAACTCTTTACTTCCCATCAGCCAGCACAGAGGCCAGCCCAGAGAAGGAACCCAACAACTACAGAGTGAATAAATGAGCATAAAACATAATTGTCATAAAGCAGATCCTGAAAAATGTGAGAAATAACATGAAGATTTTGCCATTCGTGCTCACTTGACTCTATAAATATATTTTATAAAGCACCGTATTTCTTTGTAAAGACTATAAAAGTTCTTAGATTCACTGGGATTTCCCATGGAAGTTCACTAAGATACCAACAATAACTCTGTGTTGACTTGACCAGCTGACGTAAAAAGAACCAGAGTCAGATTTCTATCATTGTTGCAGTTTTAGCTGGAGCCTTCCCACGTTTGTAGTAATAATAATTGCAAAGACTTGGAATAGTTCACCTGTATGGGACATTTACCAAGTATCAGGTGCTGTGCTAAGGAATTCATATGCATCATCTCAGATAATCTTCTCAAGGGTTCAACAGGGTAGGCGCAAATTTTCTCACAATTTTATAGATGATAATACTCAGGCTTAGAGATATTTGGTAAGTTGATCTTGAACTGAACCCGTAAGTGACAGAGCCAGGATTCAAGTCCATGTCTATCAGATGCTACAGACTAGAGTCACAACCACTATACTCTATAAATGTTTGCCCAACTTCCTTTCTGCGTCTTATTGTTTCCAAACATTGACTATCTAGTTGTGACTAAGTGTTAGCATCTGTTTTTGTCAGGGATGATTCTGTCAACTGATACCCACTACTGTGATCAGCTGTCATCAGTAAAAAAGCCTCCAGTGAGTTTGCTTGATGGGAAATTTCTTTACAGCATGGTGAGCTCTTCTCCGTTCAGGGAATTTGAGCCCCTCCGAAAATATGTCTGGGAACGGGAAAGCGGGGCTGTTATTACTTAAACAGACGCCTGCTCCTCTACCAGCACGTCCAACACTAATTTGCAAACAGATCACCTGAGGATCTTGTTAAAAAGCAGGTTCTGATGTGTCAGGTCTAGGGTGTGGTGTGAGTATTCCTAGGAAGCTACTGGGAATGCTGATCAAGGGTGGTCCATGGGCCAGCGATAAGTATCAAGGATCTAGAAAACGCTAGAAAGCAGAATCTAGATTCTCCGGACTCCATATTTAATTCCAAGAGAGAGTAATAGGTGTGGAACAGAACATCCTTCAGCTACACAATGGAATTCTATGCTGCCATTAAAAAGAAGAAATTCTTACCATTTGCAGCCACCTGGATGGAACTGGAGAACCTTATGCTTAGTGAAATAAGCCAGTCAATGAAGGAGAAGCATCACATGATCTTACTCATTTGTGGATAATAAAGAACAATATAAACTGATGAACAAAAGGATAGATACAGAGGCAGTAAAGCTTCAAACAGACTGTGAAATTACAGCAGGAAGATTAAAGTTAGGTGAGGTAGATAAGAGATCAACCAAAGGACTTGTCTGCATGCAGATAAGCATAACCAATGAACATAGACACTGGGGGGTTGTGGTATGCCTGGGAGGGAGGGGGGGCAATGGGGAGATATGTATAAAAATTAATAAAAATAAAAAAGTAAGCTTGAAAAAGCCTAAAGGGCATGACCCTAGGCTTCAAACAAATCTAACAAAATGCAGGGCATAATCTTGGCGGGCATGGACACCTAGCTTCTTGAACAATTACATCCATTCATAGAAGCAGCACCTCCACCATCAATGTTGTTTAGTATCCCTGGTAACCAATCCTCCAGCACTTGAGCTATCCTTTCTGAACCTCAGCTCCATGGGCATGGTGATGGGTCAAGTCAAGTTCATGGTCCAGTGACAAAGCCCTCAGGGGCATGAAGAGGGGCCGCAGGTAAGAAGAAATCATGTGAAAGCCCGAGCAAAGAGCTCTGAGGTGTGCAACAGGATGAGTAAGACCTACACGCTGATCCCTTGTAATGTAGAGAGCCTCTAACTTTTTAATATTTCTTGTCACATGATTAGCAGAGAAACAATACACCGGAAGTGAGGCAAGCTAAGGTGGACTGGCTCATTTACACAACAGCACCATAGAACAGGACTCCACAAAGAAAAACCACAGATCAGAGGTGTGTATATACACACATATGTGAGTGTATATACATGTCCATATATGTGCATACTCATACACAGAGTACAGTGGTACCTCGAGATAAGAGTTTAATTCGTTCCGTAACCTTGAGGCGTGGGAAACTATGAGACGCTCGAGTCTCGGTAAACTGGTGGGTCCTGTGCAGCCGGCCGATCCGCGCGATGACTCCTAGCTCAAATGTTGCTCGTATTTCAAAGCAAAAATCGCTCGCTCGAGGGCTCGTATCTCAAAACTCTCGTATGTTAGGGCACTTGTATCTCGAGGTACCACTGTATAAGATTAGCAGGCCTCACTCTGTAGCCTTAGCTGCACAATGTGTTTTTCAGCCACTTCTGCAATATTAGCCACCTCACCACCCCCAAGGACCCGCTACATGAATACTGGCAGTCCGCTTACCAAATGGACCCCCCCCCCCAAGGGTTCTCGCCACTTATTTGGATGCTTACATGTGCAGGTATTATACCCAGTGCTTTGCATACATTATCCTGTTTATCCACGCAACAAACCTATAATAGGGACCACTGTTTCCTGCCGACAGACGAGGAAACTGAGACCAAAGCCACGAAGACTTACGTTCCCCTCCTTTTCGAAGTCAGGCGGCAGCAACTTGACGAAGTTATCGGGGAACACTCCTCGTCTGCCGTTGAGCTCTCCTTCCCACCAGCCCACATCGATGCAATCCTAGGAAACAGGGGAGCAGAGAGTGAGAAATGGGGCAAGCATGCTCCAGACGGGCCTGACATGCCTTTTAGAGAGATCAGAGGCTCTTTCCTGGAGGCTGCTGTCCATGCAACAATGGTTACTAAGACGAAGTCAGCACAAACCCGTCAGATGGGAGAACAAAAGCTTAAGTGTGCTAGAGCTTCTGGCTGGGAATCAAAACCCACTGCTGCTTTTAGATGCCCTGAGTTAAAAATATCCTTTTTTTTCCCCCTTTAAATATTTAGGAATATATGTTTTTTTCTTCGTTTTCATGTTACCGAAATAAAAATATTTCATTAACTGTAAACGTGCTTTAGAAAACATCACATGCACAAATATCCTCTTTGATTAGCTGGTCGCAAAGTGTCGAAATTCAAGAGGGCTTTCCGACAGGTAGCCAAGCGTAAGGAAACTTGTACTTTCCACAAGCTCATTAACACACCCCTGTCCTTCGCCTTCTCCTTTCTATGTTGATGAGACATAGTTGTCAACATGAAAAGCCTTTCCCCCTCCTTACAGAATTTATTGTTTGCTTACTAAATTAATGAGTAAATCCAGTTTATTTTCCAGATCAAACCTGCTTCCCCTTGAGTAATCCCTATCCTGTTCATTCACCGGCCACACGTTTTATTGAGTGCCTACTCTGTGCCAGGTGCTAGGGAGAGAACAAGAGCCGGCCTTTGGCAAACTTTCATCCTGAGCCTGGTGGCCTCGTGGCTCTCCTTCTGCCACAGAATCACTTCTATTTTCCTCCGTATCCAATTGGTTGGAAATCTGATTTTTTCTAATTTATAACCTAGCTCACCTTTTTCTTCTGCGTCCAATTCCACTTCTACCACTTCAATCCAAGGCTCTCCTGGCCTGCTGTAAATCTCCTCACTTGGGCATTTCTTCCTGCCCAGTGTATATAAAATACACACACCACTGCCAAGTGCACATCCTTCAGTAAAAACCTGATCCTCAGCCGAAACAGGTTTAGCTCAGTGGATAGAGCGTTGGCCTGTGGACTGAAAGGTCCCAGGTTCGATTCCGGTCAAGGGCATGTACATTGGTTGCGGGCACATCCCCAGTAGGAGGCGTGCAGGAGGCAGCTGATCGATGTCTCTCTCTCATCCATGTTTCTAACTTTCTATCCCTCTCCCTTCCTCTCTGTGAAAAATCAATAAAATATATTTTTAAAAAAACCTGATCCTCAGACTGTATCAACAATGTCCAGCTAAAGTCCAAAAAGAAGGCCGGCTTTCAAAAAATACTAGGAACACGGAGGACTTTCAGAGTTACATCTGGAGCAGGAAATGCTCAAGAAAGTGAGGAGATGATGCTCAGGGCTCATGAAGAGACCTACTCATAGGCTTCCACAATACCAGGGCCAGGCAGGCTCAAACAGCAGACATGCAGGTGGCTTTGGACTTGGAGGTCCATGATTTATGTAACTCACTTGTGCCTCGCTAGATCATACATTCCAGCAAGGTGAGGAACACATGTCACTTTTCACCATTATACCTCCAGTCCATCGCACAATGCCAGAAAGAATAAATACTTGTGAAATCGATGAAGACTCTTTCTAATCCTGAGTTCTGTGATCTCCTGCTATTTAATACAGGACAAGATAGTCTCCGCATGCGTTAACTCATGATGGTTCTACACAAGTTAACATAAGGCCCGCCTCAGGTGAGAGGTGAGCACCAGCATCTCTTCCACCAATGGATTCTGTTACAAGGATCAACTGAACTTTCAGAAGAGAAGATGGGTTTTAGAAATGGCTCCTTAATCACCGACCAGAAACAAGTCCCAACCAACACTGCGAAAGAGACACTTGAAACAATCAAGTTCATATTTACCCAGGACCATACAAGATGCAGAAGACTTCCAACATCAGAGCGTGCTTACCTTCCTTGGAAAATGACAGTGAGAAGTCCAGGTAAGGATTCTGGTCCTGACCCCATCACATCCCCTAAACCAGTGGTAGGCCGACTGCGGCTCTGCTGACTAATGAGTTTGCCGACCACTGCCCTAGACTCTCGATTCCAATAATTCCAGGCTGTTGTTGTTCCTTGTGATTAAGCCCCTATGTCAGTGGTCGGCAAACTCATGAGTCAAACAGAGCCGCAGTTTGCCGACCACTGCCCTAAACGCTCTAGCATCGGTCCCCAAAGAAGGGATTCAGGAACAGGAATGGTGGTGGCAGATGTGATGATGGCTTCAGAGGCTCTTCTAACCCTGAGAGGTGATGTCATGAACAATACCAGAAAAGTCTACGGGACAGGGATTTGTTTAATACTAATGGTTAGAAATTGTTTTAGCTCTGAGGATCTGCTTCTGAGGAAATGCCTGGCACATTCTGTCCTCCTCTTTCTCTGGACAAGTCCTTCTCATCTTCAAAACCCACTTGAAACTGACCTTTCGGAAGGTGATTGTGATTTATCTTTTCTCTAACATTCTAGGTTAATCTGCACTTCATGATATTCAACAGATAGCTATTAAATGAGCATTAAACATGCAGAGAACATGATGCTTAAACCCAGGGAGTTTATAAATTTATATGAAAGACAGACACACAATATTATACAAGGTCCTTTTTAGCAAACCCATATTAACAAGAGATCTGGGACCAAAGAGTAGAGAATCATTAATAGCTTTTCAAAAAAAAAATCTTTTCATGTGTGAAGGGTTTGCTTATGTGAGGACTAGACTTGCCTTCACAATAATTTCTGATCATTTAATAGAGAATTATGCACACAAAAGTCACCCAAATACTGTGTAGTACTGCATTTCTTCATATATATATAATATTAGAGGCCCTATGCACAAAATTCCTGCATGGGGGTGTGTCCCTTAGCCCAGCCTGCACCCTCTCCAATCAGGGATCCTTCGGGGGATGTCTAACTGCTGGTTTAGGCCAGATCCCATGGGGATATCCCTCTTGCAATCCAGGACCACTGGCTCCTAACCATTCATCTGCCTGCCTGCTTAATTGCCCCAACTGCCCTCCCCTGCCAGCCTGGTCACTCCCAAGTGCCCACCCCTGCAGGCCTAGTCACCCCCATCTGCCTTCCTCTATAGGCCAGTTTTCCTCCAACTGTCCTCCCCTACTGGCCTGGTCACTTCCAACTGTCCTTCCCTGTTGGCCTTACCCTGTTGGTAACCCCAACTGCCCTCCTCTGCCAACCTGATCTTGCCCCCAACTGCCCTCCCCTGCCAGCCTAGTCGCCCCCAACTGCCCTCCTCTGTCAGCCTAATCACCCCTGACTGCCTTCCCTTGCTGGCCTGATTGCCCCTAATCCCCTACCAGCCTTATCTCACCCCTAACTACTCTCCCCTGCAGACCTGAACACCCCTAACTGCCTCTGCCTCAGCCTCCACCACCATGGCTTTGTCCAGAAGGAAGTTGAAAATCCAGAAGATGGCCAGTCAACCCAGTCTAACTAGCATATCACCCTTTTATTAGTATAGATTATACAGGATAGGATTGCTTAAATGGGGAGGGGAAAAGCATTTTTCATCAGGAGAAGATGCTCTTGGCAGACAAAAATACATAACCCCTATATCTGGACTGATAGCCAGCCATATGCACCATACTGCCAAAGCCGTCATTAAAAAATTGAACTGCTTTCTTACACCTTACACCAAACAGCTGTCACCCTTAAAACCCCTCCTCAGCCCCTACCTTAGGTTCTGCCTTTGCACTTCACCCAAGCTTGGTTTTGATTGGTCGGTTTCTATATCAGTAAGTGTCAAAAATTCCACCTCCTAGGCATCATTGGCTCCTCTGGAAAATGCGGAACGGCCCTGCCTTCACCAGCCCTTCAGTCATGCCCCCATTTTGCTCCTGGGTGTATCGCTCTGAGAAACCCTACCTCAGGTCTGTGCTCGTGGCAATTTTGAATTCTCATCACTGACCTAACCTTCTTACAGTGCGAGCTCTGTGAAGGCAAGCATTTGTCCTGTTCATTATTAGTCCACTCCTAGACTTTACCTGTGTCTATGCATCTGTGCTAGCACTGCACGGTGACAGGACAAATAGTTCTTTCAGTTGTCATGGTCACTGCCTATATCTATCTATCTATCCATCCATCCATCCTTACACACACACACATATCACACACATACCCAGACACACACACACACACATATCATACACATACACACACACGAGGCCTGATGCACAAAATTCATGCAAGAGCAGGCCTTCCTTCCCCCGCTGCTGGCACTGGCTTCCCTCTGGCACCTGGGACCCGGGCTTCCCTTGCAGCCCTGGCTTCGTTCAGAAGAGCATCTGGAAGGATGTCCAGTCTAATTAGCATATCATCCCTTTATTAATATAGACATATATTACAGAGAAGAAGGAGAGAGAGAGAAACACCAATGAGTGAGAGAGAACCATTGATCAGCTCCTTCCTACAAGCCCCCTCCCGGGGATCCAGCCCATAACCCATGCATGTGCCCTGACTGGGAAGTGAACCATGACCTCCTGGTTCATAGGTCAATGCTCAACCACTGAGCACACCAGCTGGGCTGCTATACCTTTCTTTTTGAAGGTGATTGGACTTTGGGTGGGTAAGCACACAATGTAATATACAGATGATGTATTATAAAATTGTACACTTGAAGGTTATTAAAATGAAATCCCAATAAATTTACTTTAAAAAAAAAAGGCTTTTTTTTCAAACTCTCTGAATGGTGCAAATCCATGTTTTGCCTTAGGCATATGCAAATAGTAACCCAAGAATCGCTGTAATGAAGCCTTTTGCTTTGTGTGGGGGAGAAAATAATGAAATTGTAATAAGCAAAAGCATATTCAGAATAACTTTAGTACCAATGCATGCCTACAGGGGAAAACAGTGCACATCAGATTATAGTTATTATATCTCCCATCCATGGAGAATGGCTTAAATTGCTCATCTATACTTTACTTTTTGGGGAAAACACTAACAGTGCTAATTATTGTGTAATTCAAGGTAAGAGAGGGAAAAACAAGACAGAACACAATCTACCTATTCTGATTAGTATAAGAACAAACGCAAGGCTCGTAGATGAGGTAAGTGCATTAAAGAAAGATGGTAAGATATGTACACATGTAATACATTAATAAAAAATAGAAAAAAGAAAAGAAAAAGAAAACTGAGTGGCTGAGTGTTGACCCATGAAGCAAGAGGTCATGGTTCGATTCCAGGTTAGGGCATATGCCCAGGTGGCAGTGTCGGTCCTCAGTGTGAGGCATGTAGGAGGCAGCCGATAAATGATTCCCTCTTATCATGATGTTTCTATATCTCTCTCCCTTTCCCTTCCTCCCTGAAAATAATATATATATGTATATATATATTTTTAATAAAATCTCCAATGTGAATTAACATACAAAGAAAGTGAAAATGGGAACCTGCTACAGGAGAGAGGACAGCTGCAGGTCAAGGCGCCGGCAGTGGGATGGAGACTTTCAGAGAAAACCAATGCATTATTTTTCTAGCAACAGCAGCTCATTTCAAGGAAACAGAAACAATTCTGATGGCAAAATGAGAAGTGAAAAGTCCTCCTCCACAAACCAGACTCAGCGACCAGCCTCTGATGGCAGAGATGAAGAGAGGATTATTAGTAAAAGCGCTGTGCTTCCCGTAATGTAAAAGGACAGCAAATTCAATTTATTTACCGAGCATGTGAAATATGCAAGACAGGAGAGCAATTCAAGGGTAAAAATAAAACCCTCGGATCCTCGAGGGGCTCCCCAGCTCGGAGCCTGGTGGAAGACGCAGACGCCGTGAATCAATATGGCACAGAAACACCGACGAGCGTGCTGGGCTGCATTTCAACACAAGTGGGGGCCAGCGAAGCTGGGCAGCCTGGCAGCAAAGCGTGAGGCCACGAGCTGAGATGACGAGCAGGGTCAGAGCAAGATCACCACGCGTGAAGGGAAGACAGTGGGAAATGGGTCACAGAACACAATATTCAAGAATGGGTGCTTAGAGTCCTGGCTGGTGCGGGTCAGTGGATTGTCATCCCAGGCACCAAAAGGTCGCCGGTTCGATTCCTGGTCAGGGCACATGCCCAGGTTGCAGGCTCGATCTCTAGAAGGAGGCATGCAGGAGGCAGCCGGTCAATTATTCTCTCTCATCGTTGATGTTTGTCTCTCTCGTTCATGGAGAAAGTGAGTGCTGTATGGTTTGGGTGTGGCTGTTAAGTGCGTGGTCGAGTGCCGGGAGAGGGTCTCACACCCTCCGCCTCACACCAGCAACACGGGAAGCGCTGTCTAATATTTACTAATGAACACCCCCTGCGTGGAGCTTCTGGGGGGCTGTTGAGAGAAAGCTCCATGGAAGCCAGCCCCAGGAGCACTCGGCTCTGCGTTTGCTTGTTAACACCTCCCCAAGAGATGCAATTATTCTGCTTGGCTGGAATTTCTGCTCAGAATTCCCAGCATCCCCATGAGTCGGTTACTAAAGCGGCTCATCAGTACACAGTTTATGAGGTATCAGGAAGAAAAAGAAAGCGATGGTCTAGCTCAGTGTCAGCAAAAAAAAAAAAAAAAAAAAAAATGCCTGGCAGATCACAATTAATGAGGGAAGCTGAGGAGACAGTCCTGGGGATGAGCCCCCTCGAGAATCAGTTACAGTCCAAATGTCAACATCCCGGGATCATGGAGGCTTAGGCAGTCATGGACTGTTTTGTGATACTGGCAAGTTATGACCTCAAAGAGTTCATCCACTTGTAAAAAAAAAAAATCCTGACTTTTGGTTGGGCACTAATATACAAGTTTTGCTATACTAGTTTCTGATGTTTTCATTTTACATATTATAAAACTGGTAACAAAAGAAATGGATGAGCTGAGACCGGTTTGGCTCAGTGGATAGAGCGTCGGCTTGCGGAATGAAAGGTCCCAGGTTCGATTCCGGTTGGGGGCATGTACCTTGCTTGCGGGCACATCTCCAGTGTGGGGCATGCAGGAGGCGGCTGATCGATGTCTCTCTCTCATAGATATTTCTGACTTTCTATCTCTCTCTCTTCCTCTCTGTAAAAAATAAATAAAATATAAAAAAAGAAATGGATGAGTAACACAAAAATCAGTAATCAAATATTGGTCATGCCAATATTCACTGAAAAATGTACTGATGCTTAAAAACTGCGCAAACGGTCCCTGACTTTCGATGATTCAACTTAGGATTTGTCACTTTACAATGGCGCCAAAACGATATGCATTCCGTAGGAAACATACTTGAGATTTTGACCTTTCCCAGGCTAGCGTCACGTGGTATGATACTCTCTCGTGATGCTGGGCTGCCGTAGAGCTGCAGCTGTCAGTCAGCCACGTGATCATGGGGGTGAACAGCCAATACCGTACAGTGTAGCATTGTGTGAGGTGATTTTTTCCCACATGTAGAGTAATGTAATTTTTCTGAGCACGGATAAGGTAGGCGGAGCTAGGCTATGATGTTGCATAGGTTAGGTATAGTAGATGCATTTTCAACTTATTTTCAACTCGTAATGGTTTGATCAGGATGCAATTTCATCCTAAGTTGAGGAGCATTTGTATTCAGAAATGCCCTCATGTCTTTCATGCGCTACTCACACTCTACCTTGCATGTTCCTGCTTCTTCAGACATCTAATAATTGGTGATTGTATATTCTTTTTTAAAAAAATACATTTTATTGATTTTTTACAGAGAGGAAGGGAGAGAGATAGAGA
Source organism: Lasiurus borealis (assembly GCA_004026805.1). Lineage (NCBI taxonomy): Eukaryota > Metazoa > Chordata > Mammalia > Chiroptera > Vespertilionidae > Lasiurus > Lasiurus borealis. The sequence continues at coordinate 17,936 of PVJN01024359.1, read as the reverse complement.
GTCAGAAACATCAAGGAGAGAGAAGCATCAATCAGCCGCCTCCTGCACACCCCCTACCGGGGATGTGCCTGAAACCAAGGTACACGCCCTTGGCCGGAATCGAACCCAGTACCCCTCAGTCCGCAGGCTGATGCTCTATCCACTGAGCCAAACCAGTCTCGGCCGATTGTTATATTCTTTAACAACTATGTATGCCATATTGTTGGCAGACTGGATTTTATGGCCTTCCTTGCAAGAGTGTCGAGTTTTGTTATGGTGGGCAAGTTACCTGCAGATCAGCTTCACCTGTCCAGGCTTGGTTGTAGGCTCTCTTAGGGTAGGTCTAAGGGAGTGCCATTCCTACGGCTGCCCTTTCTTGGTTCCCAGTTGAATACCGGGCATTTCCAGCAAGGTTTTCCTCTCCTGCTTGGACAGAACTCCAATCCCGCCCATCCCTGGTGACGTCAGAGACAGCCCCTCACCTCCCAGCCCACCCCCAATCACTGCATTTATTTTCTGCCAGGCCTGCGGAGTCTTTTCCTGTGGATGGAGAGCTTACCATTTGGTCAAAGATTCAAAGGACCACTATAAACAGACGTCTGGAGTTCTTTCTGTGTACAGCTTGCTACTCCGCAATTCCCACCCTGAAATTGCATTTGTTTCCTCTCTCCGGTGTGTCTTCTGCTCTCTGTTTGGGCTTGGCTGCTCTGTGCTACAAATTTAAAAATACCCCCAGGCAAAAAAAAAACAAAAAAAAAAACAAGGCTGATGTGGAGCTCACTTTCTGCTTCTCTTCTGTCAAGGATCACATCCCTGTCCTGCTTTCCACGTTTTGTACAGTTTTAAAGTTGTCCACGGCAGGCAGGTAAGCCTCATAACCTTTACTCCATCATGGCCACAACCAGAAGTTACGTTCTCACTTAAAAAAAAAATCATCTCTTTAATTAGAATGAATTTATTTGGTTCTCCATATAAAAGGACTTTAAGCTCTATCTTTAAAAGTCGGAGCTATTTCAAGGTCTAATTCCCAAAGGATGTCCTAGAGAAAGAATTTCTGAAATGAAGATGCATGCAGAGGTTTTTAATTATCCTGGAGTTTCCTTCACCAGTCATACGTACCCTTGTCTAACAAGGAAGGTGAAGAATTCCCTAAGGAAAGTAGTCATTGTTGAACATCTTTATATGGAAAAGTTAAATGCGTCCAGTAAATTAGTGCCTCCCAATCCCTTTCAGATAATGGCACACATAAAAAAATGATAATATTTTGATGACTCACTGCTTGAAGGCCAAGGCTGTTAGAGGTCGTCAGCTCATAGGCCCTTCCCATCTGCCCTAAAGAGCTGAGAGGATCACTGTCCTACACTCCTATAAGCCACTCCCAGGACATGGGTTAGGGAATGCTCCAGAAGTAACCTTAGAGTTCAAATGTTACTATCGAAGAAATCACACACACACACACACACACACACACACACACACACACACACACACCTGAAACCAAATCTCGGGCCCCACCCAGAAAGAGAACGGAGCTTTCTCGCACCGGTGTTAGGAGAGGCAGGCAGGCAGGAATCAGGAAGGCCTGAATGGATTTTGAGGGACCGCACTGATCAGATGTCTCAAAAAGGCCTCAGTGTTCATATTGTTTCCCGCTCAGAAAAAGATGCTTCTATCTGGAGCCTCTTCAGAGAACAGCCCCCAACAGATATTGTCACATTAGCTCAACTCCAAGTTCACCATTCGTATGGGCACCTCCTGGAATTGTGGGACATGGCCATACAGTTTGTAGAAAACAAGAGATAAGAATGCTTACTCACTTCATTATCGTGTTTGCAGCTTAAACAATCTTAAGTCTCAGGAAATGTTTTTGCTTCTAGAATTGTTGTAATAATAGAATGACTTTCTACTCCCATTAAATCACTTCAAAAATCAGTAAGCATGAGAAAAGGAAGTGTTTGTAGAGAGGGCCTTTCCTGTATATTTATAATCTGGCTTAAGCATGACAAGAGACAATAACATATGAGAGCATGGAAACAAATCATACAAAATGCAGATCTTCAAGGTAGCACTTTTACATTTTTGTCCATTTAAACATATCAAATATATGAAGTTATGGGAAAATGTTTTTTTTTAATTTCTTTATTGAATAAAGTGTTACATGTGTGTCCTTAATCCCTCATTACCTCTCATTGCCCCGAATCATGCCTTCACCCCCCGCTGGCATCTGTGTCCATTGGTTAGGCTTATATGCATGCTTATAAGTCCTTTGGTTGATCTCTTCCTTACCCCCACCCTATCCTACCTTCCCGCTGAGGTTTGACAGTCTGATCGATGTTTCGCTGTCTCTGGATCTGTTTTTGTTCATCAGTTTATGAAGTTCATTCTAAATGAACTCATCATAAATGAGTGGGATCATGTGATATTTCTCTTTCTCTGACTGGCTTATTTCACTCAGCATAATGCTCTCCAGGTCCATCCATGCTGCTGCAAATGGTAAGAATTCCTTCTTTTTTACCACAGGGTAGTATTCCATTGTGTAGATGTACCACAGTTTTTTAATCCACTCATCTGCTGACGGGCACCTAGGCTGTTTCCAAATCTTAGCTAGGATAAGTTGTGTTGCTATAAACATAGGGGTGCATCAATCCTTTCTGATTGGTGTTTCTAGTTTCTTGGGGTATATTCCTAGTAGTGGGATCACTGGGTCAAATGGGAGTTCCATTTTTAGTTTTTTGAGGAAACTCCATACTGTTCTCCACAGTGGCTGCACCAGTCTGCATTCCCACCAGCAGTGCACGAGGGTTCCTTTTTCTCTGCATCCTCGCCAACACTTGTCATTTGTTGATTTATTGATGATATTCATTCTGACAGGAGTGAGATAGTACCACATTGTCACTTTTATTTGCATCTTTCAGATGATGAGTGACTTTGAGCATGTTTTCTTATGCCTCTTGGACTTTCTTCTGTCTTCTTTCGAAAAGTATGTATTTAGGCCCATTGTCCATTTTTTGATTGGGTTGTTTATCTTCCTTTTGTTAAGTTGTATGAGTTCCCTGTAAATGCTGGAGATTAAACCCTTATCGGTGATGTCATTGGCAAATATGTTCTCCCATGCAGTTGTGGAACAATGTTTTCATAGAAACTTCTCATTTTCTACTTGTTAGGTTATTTACATTCAGTTAGCGTTTAAAATTTAAAATGTAAAATTTTAAAAGCTGTTTGCAATGGTACCTTCAGCTCACAGTTTACCTCTCAAGGAAGTATGATCCTATAGCTAAATTTTCATTTTCATTTAGGTTTAGAGAATTGTATTGATACTGCATCCAAATACATGCTTTTATTCCATTAAAGGGGTAGTAGATAAGATTAAAAATTATTTTTGCTTCATTGACAAAGACACTGGAAATTATAAAGCATCTTTCATTATTTTTAAGACTTTCTTGGCTGCCTCTAAGAGACACAAAGAAGGTAGTGAGGGCGAGAGTGAGGGTAAGGGAGTATCTTCATTTCACAGATAAGCACAGCCAAGGAATAACAGGTAAAGGGCATAGCCATGATCATTATGAAGGTCAAAAACATCCCAGCTGCAGCTGCGATTGGTGAATTCCTAAATTACTACCTTATATTTCCATTCTTTACCAGACAAATCTATATTTAAACGTCTCTATTATGAAAACTTATTTCCTAGCATAATTTGTTTAGAGTCTTTTTCTCTATATTCAGCAAATTTCTAGGCTGGTGCAGTTTAAAAAAAAAAAAAGAAGAAGAAGAAAGAATCAAAAATTCCCAGGTCAAATCCAGGCTGCTCGACATGGCCCAGGCCTGACCGGTGAAGCGTGGCCGCGTTTGTTCACTATCTTGTGGGAGAGCGAGCACAGGGGCCAGAGGTGGGGGGGCAGGAAGAGGTGCTGATAGGGGATATTCACGGCCTCATACTCCACAGGAAATTCCCAGGCCGACTCAGAACAAAACCGAGGTCCTTGAAATTCATGCCATTACACGTCAGACAATTATTGGCTAAACACGACGGCTCAGATGGCCTTGTGAGAAAAACAGACCGATCAACCACATTCTCTTAAAACGATCTTTGCAGAGCAAACGTCCTTAGTTTTGCCAAAATCCAAATCAGTAGTGTTTTCTTTCATAGATTGTGCTTTTGGTGGCAGGTTTAACAGCTCTCTCCTCCTATAACTTTCTATGTTTTATGTTTTAATGGAGATCTATGGTTCATTTTGCATCCCATGTTGTATCATGTGTTAGGTTTAGGTTAGGGTTCACTTTTTTAAAAAAATATATTTTTATTGATTTTTTTATAGAGAGGAAGGGAGAGGGATAGAAAGTCAGAAACATTGAGGAGATAGAGCCGCCTCCTGCACGCCCCCTACTGGAGTTGTGCCCGCAAGCAAGGTACATGCCCCCGACCGGAATTGAACCTGGGACCTTTCAGTCCGCAGGCTGACACTCTATCCATTGAGCCAAAACCGGTCTCGGCAGGGTTCACTTTTTTTGCCTATGGATACCCAATTGCACCAAAACCAGTTTTTGAAAAGTTTGTCCCTTCTTTCCTGTTTTCTCTGCACCTTAGCTGACTATCTATTGGCTGCATTTCTACGGGTCTGTTTCTAGACATTCTATTTTAGGGGCCAGCAAGGTAAAGCCCTTGGGCTAAATCTAGCCCGCTATCTATTTCTGTACAGCCTACAAGCTAAGAATAGATTTTACAGTTTTTAAATGGTTCTGAGAAATCCAAAGAATAATATCTCAAGAAATGTAAAAATTATACTAAATTCAAGTCTGAATGGCTATAAATAAAGTTTTATTGGAACGCAGCCACGTCCATTCATTTGCATCTATAACTGCTTTTGCACAGTTGCAACAGAGACGGTGTGACCCATGAAGCCTAAAATATTTACTCTCTGGCTCTTTCCAGAAAAGGTTTGCCAAGCCCTGGTCTGGGATATGAGGATTATTATGCAACATCCATGCAGAGCCTCAGAGGCTCTCTGAATGCCACTATAAAAAATACTGTAAGGACAGGAGCTTTAAATAGAACCTCTGAAAGCCCTGAGGAAGGCAGAAAAGGAATGCATTTAATAGCCAACTGCCCTTTCCAACTAGGGCTGCAATATAAAAGCCTTAAGTAAAACTATTCTTAAAAGGATGAATTTTACTGTACTATACCGTTAACTATAAAACAAGGGAAATTTAAGTCTAAAGGGTATTTATTTTTAATGACTTTTTTTTCTTAAATGTCTCCATGAATCATCAACTATGAAAAAATATTTCACATGTAAAAGAGGATAGGCTTATGTCGTGAATGTAAAGCATTTTTTATAAAAATCTTTTGGAAATTTTCAACGTGAGTAAGCAATTTTTTAAAATTGTGGACACCAGAGGATGGGAAGAGATTAACCAAAGAACACATATGCATATATGCAGAAGCCATGGACAGAGACAATAGTGTGGGGAACGTCTGGGGTGGGGGGATTGGGTGGAGGGGGCAGAAAGGGGGGGAAATGAGAGACATCTGTAATATTGTCAACAATAAAAAGGGAAAGAGAAAATGAGAATACCTATCAGATTAGCAGAGATTAGGAAAAAAATGACAATGTGCAGGGATGACAAGGGCAGGAGAATATAGTCGCATATATTTCTGTGGGGACAAATGTTCATAACATCACTAAAAGCACTGGGACAGCATTACATTTAGCAGCTTATAATCAGGAAAGAATAACTGCTAACAATCAGATAGCACTTCCTATGAGACAGGCATTGTAAGTGCTTTATCTACTTTAACTTGTTTAATCTTCACAACGCCAGGAGGTAGGTACTGTCATCATCCCCATTTCACAGATGTGAAAACTGAGGCACTGAGAGATTGAGCAACTTGCTGAAGGTTGCACAAGTCATAGAAGATAGCAAAAATAATTAACATGCACGAGGAGTTATAAACAAGATGGTGACTAGATGCAACATTGTCTAAAATAGGGAAAAACCAGAAACAAGCTAAATAGAAGAGGATTGTGGTATTTCATACATTAGGATGCTAATGAAGCATTTAACCATGCAGCCAAAGATAAGCATGATATATTTTGGATAAAGAGGGTTAATAAAGAGTGTATGCTATAATCATATTTTATTTTGAATTGGGTGGTGTGTGTGTGTGTGTGTGTGTGTGTGTGTGTGTGTGTAAAAAGTCTGGAAGAATATAGCTCGAGTATTTAGAGAGGTTATCTGAAGGTGGTGAGGTCACAGGTGACAGACTTTTCTCTTTTTCTGTATTTGTTTTGTTCTCATTTTTTCTTTCTTTTTAAAAGAATATATTTTATTGATTTTTCTATAGAGAGGAAGGGAGAGGGATAGAGAGTTAGAAACATCGATGAGAGAGAGAGACATCAATCAGCCGCCTTTTGCACGCCCCCAATTGGGGATGTGCCCGCAACCACGGTACATGCCCTTGACCGGAATCAAACCTGGGACCCTTCAGTCTGCAGGCCTACACTCTATCCACTGAGCCAAACCGGTTTTGGCCTCATTTTTTCATCAAGAGGAAGTATTATTTCTATAATCTTAAAGTATTACTTAAAAGTGCATGCCACTTGCCATCTCAGGAACTGTATTTTAATAATATGCAACTATGAATGTAAAAACGTTGAGACACTTTAATGAGACCGGGACTATACAACTATAATACATTACTTTAATCCTACTAGAAGTTAAATAATGAAGAGGAAGTTCAGCGAAAGTACTGGCTTTAATGTCAGGACAGCTCAAGTACCAAGAGAGAACTTCCAGCCACTGAACATTTGTCTGTTCTTCTTCCTTCACTAATTTATCACAGCAATAACTTTTACATTTCTAAAGCCACACTATCTCATTTAATCCTCACAACAGCCTTCTCAGAGTAATCCAAATAGCAAGGCTAGAAATAGAAAACAGAAAAAAAGAAAGCTTCTCTGAATCTGTATGGCACCTGCAGGATTTTCTCTACGTGGCAGGGAAAACAGTATCCTAAGATGCCGTTACAAGGCTTACTGATATCCCGCCACTAAAGCACAGCGCTCTGGAGAGAGATGACAATTAGGAGGAACAAACCCAGGGTCGCTTTTGACGGTCTTATGTCATTTGTGGTGGCTCATGAAACTGGGACTTTGCAGCAACTGGAACTCATCTATCTGAAAAATCTATAATCATCGCCATCTAAATTTGGGGCTGGCATTTTTTTTTACTGTCTACTGGTAAACGAAAGAGAAGGTTTCTCCTGTCTCAAGTCTTTACATTTCCCATTTTCACTTCATTTAAAACCATGTCTTTGCGAGGATACACAAGCTCATTGAGAAAGCTTTGGCGTGAGGATTCTTCTCCATCGTTCCACTGGCCTGGTGGCTTGAAAGAGGAAGCAGAACAGCAAGCTGTATTCCTTGGGATTGCTCATGCTCCTAAGAGGAAATACGCTGTGACTTCCGTCTTGAGAAAGGACATATGCCATCTTACAAGACAGGCCATATTGTAAGAAACACATCCTATGACATAAATGACTCATTTGCTGAACACTGACATTATTCCAGTGTGTATAAACCCAAATGATCCCAGACCTATGCTTAACGTCTTTGTCCCCTCATAAAACATGTCCTAATGGGTCTGTCAGGGTGTCATCATTTGCAGGGTGGCACCTGCTAATTTAGTCCTCCACCCTGGGAACCCCATTTAATCCCAGCCTTTGAGCTCTGCTAAAAGCCTGGGCAGTTGAGAGGGAAAGGGTCAAGGGCAGCCATCTATTTAGCTGATCGGCTCTCTTATACAAAGCGGAGGGCCTTTCTTGAAATTCCTCAAGACATCTCTCTTTGAAGAAACATTCTTACTTCCTGTGGGGCGGGAAGCAGAAAAGTCTGAAAATTTTTTTTTCATGAATAAATGTTTCAATAAATGAATGAATAGGAAGGAGGCAGGAGGGGGAAATAAATATTAGAACAAACAATACAACTTAAAATCACAGAATAACTTAGGAAGGAGCTTAGGATTCCTGCCTTTAAAAAAAAAAAAGGTAAAAGCCCCCTAATTGATTTGACTCAGTGGATGGAGCATCAGCCTGTGGACTGAAGGGTCCCTGGTTGATTCCTGTCAAGGGCATGCACCTTGGTTGCAGACACATCCCCAGTAGGGGCTGTGCAGGAGGCATCCGATCGATGTCTCTCTCGTCGATGTTTCTAACTCTCTATCCCTCTCCCTTCCTCTCTGTAAAAATAAATCAATAAAAGATATATTTTTTTAAATAGTAAAAGCAAGCAGAAAACTCAGTGGCACATGGGCTCAGAAGAAAAGAGGAAGGCAAACTACAGTGGGCATGGGAAGAAAGCAGAAAAAAGAAATAGATTGAGAGGGTTTCAGGCACAAAAAGAACCAACATTAGCCCTGAGCTGAATCATTATTTTCTCTGCTATCATCTCATTTATGCAGTGGTGACAATGGAATCAGAAAGTCATGGATGATCCTTACCCTAAGAGATCAGAAATGTGGGCAACCAAAATGCAAGCATCAGAAACCAATGGATGGGGTAATGGCGTAGTGATACTGTTTTCCTGAGAAAACAGTGATAATGTCATTAATTTAGAAAGAAAATCCCACAGGCCTTTGCCCTAGATATTTAGCAACAATGGGTGACTCAATGAGTACACAAGCCACCTCAGAAGTGACTGAGTCTTTCCTACCACAAGCATCTGACTGACTCCCCGCCAGCCCCCTCAGGAAGTTTGGACAGTACTGCCCTGCCCCCAAGTTCCACATTCAGGGTCAGGAGACACCTCTGGCCTGGCTCTGTCACTGACTTGCTGTGAGAACCTTGGGAAAGTCACTTTCCCATCTGGGCCTCTGTATGTCCTTTGTATTCTGGACAGAACACCCGTGATGACACGTAACTCCCAGAGCTGCTGTGAGGCTGAGCTGGGGGGAGACTCAGGAGAAGGGAGTGGTGATGAAGGGTCCTGGTCTCTTGCTGCCATTAGTCCAGAGAGTCCTGCACTGGAAACGTGCAGTCATGCAGGTAGATTGAGCCATTTTTAAAAACATTTTTAATTGGTTTCAGAGAGGAAGGGAGAGGGAGAAAGATATAAAAACAATGATGACAGAAAAACCATTGACACTCAACCCCTGAGCCACAGCACTGGGCAGATGGAGCCGTTATTAAGTTAAATGCTCAGCTGCTGTCTGAGAAAGAAGGGAGAAAAACACACTGAGGGAGAGGTAGAGGAAGCTGGGTAATTAGTACCTAACTCTGGCCTCACCGCAGGGCTAACTACACATGTGGGCTCCTTGGTTTGCTACATCCCCAGGCAAAGGTGAAACTCCCAGTTCATTTTGTGGGTGGTGGTTCCCTTATACTTCTACCTGTATCGAATCCTCAGGGTTCCCTCTGTCTTTAGGGTGCATCTATCACCCCAAACATCAACACTCTTTCCCCTTCCCTCCATCTCTACTGCTCCACGATTTCAGCCACTACAATTATCCTTCTTAGTGTTGCCTTTGATGCTGTTAAGTAGGTGGATATCCATGAAGAAATAAGTTGTGTCTGCTTTAGTAAGGGTCAAAGACACAGCTACACAGGGAATCCCTTTTATAAGAAACTAGAGGCCCAGTACGTAAAATTTGTGCACGGGTAGAGTCCCTAGGCCTGGCTGGTGATCAGGGCCGATCTGCAGGGCATCCAGCGGGGCAATCAGGGGGCCCTCATTGTCATCTGTGTTGGCTGGCCTGTGGCCTGTGGGCTGGAGCAGCTCCTGCATTAAGCATCTGCCCCCTGGTTGTCAGTGTGCATCACAGCGACCTGTCATTCACCGGTTGTTCTGCTGTTTGGTCAATTTGCATATTAGACTTTTATTATACAGTGGTACCTCGAGATACGAGTGCCCTAACATATGAGATTTTTGAGATACGAGCCGTTGAGCGAGCGATTTTTGCTTTGAAATACGAGCAACATTTGAGATAGGAGTAATAGCGCAGATCGGCCGGCTGCACACGACCCACCAGTTTACCGAGACTCAAGCGTCTCATAGTTTCCCACGCCTCAAGGTTACGGAATGAATTAAACTCGTATCTCGAGGTAACACTGTAGATCCTTATTTACAAACAGGTCACATGGGAAGCCCTTCCTCCCAGACCTTCTGAGGAGAGGGAAGTAGCCGGGAGGAAAAGACCATCACCCCGAGGCCATGGGGCTGTAGGCCAAGGGCAAAACACTGTCCCTCTCCACCGATGGGCTCACTCAGCCCCAGGCAGCAGTGGCCAGGGCAAGGAGCACCTTTCAGTGGTGGCCACTGTCACAGCGGGGCCCAGCCCGATCCTGCCAGGCTACCCTCAGCCCTTCTCCAGGGAGCTTCTCTCATTGGAAACAGACCCAGAGGTTTCTAAACCCTTCCAGCCACACTCTGGGCACAATCAGGAAGGCAGGGATGGGGGCGGCAGGAACACAGACGAAGGAGCTATTTTTAAGTGACTGGAAATAAAAGCTAAACACAGGTGTGTTCTTCAGAAGTGGAAACGTTCCCAAATCCACAAGAATTCTTTATAAATAAACTAAAAAACAAACCATTTGAGTTACCACATTTTATCCTAGTTTCCCGGGACACACACAAATAGTTCGAGTCTTTCTTTGCACACTATTGCAGGAATTGTGGAGGGCTTCTGGGCACATCCACTGAAAGTGTCTGACCCATTTTCTAGAAAGCTACAGGAAGTGATAATCTAGGGCTAAGAATTAGCACAGAACTTGCCCTGTGACACCAGCCACAACACAGAAAAGCAAGGCAACCACCCTGACTGACTATGAAAGGAAAATACAATGGAATTTGCGGTAAATCAAGAACCTCTAGAGCAGCAGTTCTCAACCTGTGAGTCGCGACCCCTTTGGGGGTCGAATGACCCTTTCACAGGGGTTGCTTAAGACCATCAGAAAATGCAGGTATTTACATCACGATGCATAACAGGAGCAAAATTTCATGGTTGGGGGTCACCACCACATGAGGAACTGTATGCAAGGGTCGCAGCCTTAGGAAGGTTAAGAAGGACTGCTCTAGAGCAAAAGCAATAGATTCAGAAAGCAGCAACTCAAGTCTTTCATTTCAACTTAAATGTACAATAAAGATGCATATCCAAATGCATGTTGAACAAATGGTAAAGCTGTTCACTTTACAACATCAATGGCACACAATCATCTAAATGAACTCGGAGTGATTCCTTAACTCAGAGGATGATTTAAGAATTCTATGTAATAAAGAGGTAACATGCAAATTGACCCTCATACCCTTGCACAAAATGGCCGCTCCCATGTGACCAAAGATGGTCACCACAAGATGGCAGGCAGGGAAGGGTAATAGTGGGTGAGCAGGCCTGCAGGGGAGTGCAGTTGTGGGGGCAGGAGGAAACCAGGCCAGCAGAGAAGGGCAGTTGGGGGGAACCAGGCCTGCAGGTGAGGACAGTTGGGGAGGACCAGGCCAGCAGGGGAGGGCAGTTGGGGGCCATCAGGCCAGCAGGGGAACAGTTATGCGTCAATCAGTCTGGCAGGGGAGTGGTTAGAGGGTGATCAGGCTGGCAGGCAGAAACAGTTCGGGGCAATCAGGCAGGCAGGCAGGCAGGCTAGCTGTTAGGAGCCATCAGTCCTGGATTGTGATAGGGATCGGGCCTAAACCGGCAGTTGGTCACCCCCTGAGGGGTCCCAGATTGGAGAGGGTGCAGGCTGGGCTGAGGGATACACCCTCCCCACCACTTGCCATTGCATGAATTTCATGCACCAGGTCTCTAGTTTTCTATAAAGTCGGTAGGATTTGATAGACTCAGACTCCATTTCTCCTACTTTCAGCAGGCAAATTATTTATGGCCCATTTCCCCCCCTCCAAATTCTTATTGAAATCTCACCTATCTTTTACCATCGTTACCTACTTGATGTTATGGTGTTCCAGCAACAAACTGGGCCCAGACACAAGAGCCCTTTCACTCCTGTTTCTAGGTCACAGGAAGAGCAGCTGGAGTTAAAGTGACAATTCCTAGGATTATAGGTACCACTCCTTGGTGGACTCCTCCCCTGTGAGAGGCACTTCTACCCAGCATCTTAATAAATCCTCATGGCAGCCCTGTGAGGCCAGCTTTACAGATGAGAATACTGACACTCAGAGGGGTTAAGTGACATTCCCAAAGGCCCACAGCCAGGAGTGGTGTCGCTGGGATTCAAAGCCCAGTTTTCTTGAGCTGGTGGCCTCGGTGGCACTTATCAGTTTAGCATTGTTGCTTTCAACCAACTGGAACACTAGGTTGTTCATGGGAATAAAAGTTAAAACCTAGAGGAGCACAGGATGTATCAAGAGACCTGATGTCACAGACCATATAAAACAACACCACATGATCTCACTATTTGTGGATAATAAAGAACACTATAAACTGATGAACAAAAGGATAGATACAGAGGCAGTAAAGCATCAAACAGACTGTCACATTACAGCAGTAAGGTTAAGGAGAGGTAGGGTAGATAAGAGATCAACCAAAGGACTTGTGTGCATGCAAATAAGCACAACCAATGAATACAAGACACTGGGGGGTTAGGGTGTGCCTGGGAAGTGGGGGAGGGGGGCAATGGGAAGATATGTATACATGTAGCACATTAATAAAAAAATATATAATAAATATGGCAAATAAATTAAAAAACAAACAAGCAAACCAAAAACGATAGAGTATAAAGGACTTTTCAAAGCTCACAATGGGCCTGAGTGCATGACACAGCATGAGCTAAGGCCGGTGCATTATCAGCTGTTGAACAGGCAGTTAAATGGGCAGGCAGAGGGCATCCCGGCAGCAGGAACATGGTCTGGGTCAAGTGAGGGAGGACACACGAGCAAGATGGGAGCATCCCAGGAGGGTCTGTTCATGTAGAACCGTGACATATACCAAGGCCAAAAGGCCAGACTGAGGCCAGACAGTCTGGGCCGATGAGCACAGGATAACCAAGTTGGGTTTTTAAAAGAGGAAAGTCACTAAACGTTTCCCTGGAGCACAGGGGTTCCATGAGATGACAAGAAGGGGCTGGGTGCCAGGATGAAGTGGCCCCCTACCTTTGGCCACCCCAGGGCTCTCCTCCAGGGGAGGCCGCTGGGGGCGGGAGGAGGCCCAGGGAGGAGCAGCCTCCATCCAGCCCGGGCCTGGCTCTAGCAGACAGGAAGTGGCAGGGACGCAGCGGGGCAGAATCCCCAGGTTCTGTGCTGCTGATCTGGGGCCGGGGAGGCAAGAGTCAAAATGACATGGACGCTCTAGGCCTGAGGAGCAGGAACAGTGTGCAGGCCAGGACAAGGGCCACATATATGGCAAGGAGGGCAAAGCCATGTTCTGCAAATGTCATACTGATTTCTATAGGCCGCCTCCCTGTTTCCAAAGTGCTTCCTCATACATGAAGTATGAAACCAGGGAAACCGGGTGCAAGCTTCAGACACTACTGCCAGCAGCCTTCCACACGCGCCCGTTCCTCTCTCCCTCCTATGTAAACGGGGCCAGGAGAGAGTCCCTTTCTGACTGAGCTCTTCACAAAAACCCGATGCTTTTTATCGGACTGGATTTCAGGCTGGGAGGAAGGAAGGAAACAATCGAGATGAATGTGCGCTCATCATGTGTAATCAAATGACACGGACCGGAACAGGATATGTTAAGGTAGGAATAGATGTGTTCTGATAAAAGACTATACATGGTTGTTTTTTTCCTCTCCCCAAACCTTATTAAATATTACTAATACAACTGGATGTCAATTAAAATGAGACTGCCCCCTTCAAACAAAAACAAGCATATGAGTCCCCCACTCCTACTGTCAAGAATGGCAGTTACTGCCGAAACCGGTTTGGCTCAGTGGATAGAGAGTCGGCCTGCGGACTGAAAGGTCCCAGGTTCAGTTCTGGTCAAGGGCATGTACCTTGGTTGTGGGCACATCCCCAGTGTGGGGCATGCAGGAGGCAGCTGATCGATGTTTCTCTCTCATCGATGTTTCTAACTCTCTATCCCACTTCTTTCCTCTCTGTAAAAAATCAATAAAATATATATTTTTTTGAAAAAGAATGGTAGTTACTGATTTCTCTGCTTGCTTTACCATCACAGGGGAAAGTGCGCTCACCCTTTTTCTGTATTTATGCTATTTATCATATACCCACTTAACAATTTCCCTATCCCCAATGTTAGGTTAAGGGTCTGCTTCAAAACAGGAAGTCCCCATGCATAAGCAGCAGCCTGGAGAAGGCGCGGCCTAGGGACCACAGGAAGGTGGTAAAGTAAGAGAGCCACTCGACCCCCTTGGCAGAAAGGAACAACAAGTCAATATTTCCCCTCTGATTTCCTCCTGCCACGGAAAGCACCAACCACACACAGAGATGCGTTGAAACAAGTTCAGGGGAGGACATTTTAAAGGTAAAAAGGCGGGCGAGTCCTTGGGCAATCATCAAAGCAGGGAATAGTTTGCTATTCCCTAAAGGTTCCTGTCCTTCACACTGCCTAGCATACCCCTTTCCTATGGAGGGGGTGACAGGGCCAGCTCTCTCCCTACAATAACGTGACCTTTGGCAAGACACTTAAGCTCTGGGGTCATTCGACCTGCCATTGATGGCTCAGAATGTTCCAGAAGACATGGCAAAGTAATTTTGCTTCATAAGAACACACCATCACACACTTCAAAAGCAGTTAGACACCAATTAACAGATCTTGCCTGGAAGTATTAACCCACCTACTGTATTCATTAGACCTTGCTCCTTCAGATGACCAATTGAACTGATCAATGTTTCTGAGCAGCACTTCAAAACATACAAAGAAGTGGAAAATTGGGTCTCTGAAAGGTTTGCCTCAAAACAAGAAAAGAAAAGTCCTATTGGGACGATATCCACAAATTACCCAAAGATGGGGGAAATGTGTAGCTAGCGATGGACATTACTTTGAACAAAACACTTTCGATGTTTCTCTTGAAATTATCACTTTTTTTTTTTATTATGAAACCCGCCATTATTAACCGGTACACCTCGTATGTATTCCCTGCCACTCACCTGCATATAAGAATAAAACCACCAACATATCTTAAAGACGGTTCAGTTTTTCATCGGGATCGACCATCATAAAATTCCCGTACCTCAGAGGAAAGGCTTAAATAACTTATCTTTCAACCATCTCCTTGGCGAGTAACATCGCGTGAAAGCATAAACAGTACGCGGTCCAAGTCCTGTGAAGCTGCATCACTTCATAGGGATTTTATAGCTCTCGGTATGTTTACAAGCCTCTGCCCGTAATGATAATAAAATCATTCAACCTTCTCAGCCCAAACAAGGCAGGCAACATCCTCTCAGGCGTGCTACCTGTCTTTGATCTGAACAGTAAACATCCTTGAAGTGTTTTTTGCCTGTGAGGCATGACCTGCTTTTTGAAAGCGTCTCCTTGGACAAGCCATGACCCCGAGGTTTGCAGCTAGGGTCACTGCGCAGTCTGGGCCCTCCAGCGATGCGGGCCGCCTTCTGGGTTCGCTTTTGGGGGACAGACGTTTTCTGCCGAGCCCTGCAAATCCACAGCTGCCTCTCGGGCAAACAGAATCTCGTTGATTTTTAAATTCACGTATTCACCTAGGCACACTAGGTTTTTCCTGACCCACAGAAAAGATGCAAGAGTCTTCCTGAGGCCTTCAGGACCATGGAAACCTCGAGCTTCCAGGGCTAAAAACAAAGCTTGTTCTATCCGGTCAATACCCTCAAAGCAGCTCACGGTTTAGAAGGCAGGAGGGAACCTCTGTTTACCTTATTGATGAGAGTGACTATATCTCCTTCTTTGATTGTCAATTCATCGTCGTTCTGTGCCTCGTAGGGAAATATTACTTTGCAGTAATCCTTGGCTGTAAGAAGAAAAGAAAACACGACCCTTAAAATGCTTTATCTAATGAGCTGGCCCGGGAGAAGATAGTCTCTGTCACATTAGCTTCAGGGAAGAGCACACGTACGAGAGAGGCTATAACCACCGCAAAGGGTCACCCTCAGAAAACGACTGGAGATTGCTCATTTGGGGCTCATGCATATTCATTGTCTTCATTGTTTTCTTGTGACAAAGTCTATGACGTCATGCAATGCCACTGACTGCTTTGTTTATTTCAGGCAGAAAAGCAGAAAGGTTTCCTTGGTCCCCAGAAAAACATACCATTTTATATACTGTTTTGGGTGCTTGCTTCAGCAGACATCATCTACAAACCAGCCAAAAGCTTACATTTTGCCCTCACTATCTCCTTCCACACACTGATAAATCAGAAACAGGGTATTTGTATATGTTACAAAGCTGCCGTGGTACTCAAAACAATGAAAAGGGCTCATTATGGTACATCTTAAGAGATGATGTTGATATATTTACATGTAAATATGTGTCAATCACAAATAGCCAACAAATGCTGACCAAGTGTTCTTTCCACACATATGCCATGGCATCTCTGTGGGAACCTGCCCGTTTATAGATGGGGCTATTCACCAGGAGGATGTGAAGCAGCCCTTGCCAGAGAGGGAAAGACAGAGGCTACTCAAAAGCAGTTCGAGCATGTCCTGAATGCTAGGCACCGATTCGAAAGACTAAATACGTTTGTAAGGTGTTTGGTAAATTAAGACGTAGAAAACGGGGGTTTGATGATGCAGACAGAATGTAGAATGAAAAATTCAAGAGAATTTGTGTCTACTGGAACAGTTATTTATTGTTCTGCATCACAGTCAACAGTCCTAATGGTTTTAAATAGCCTTAGAGCCCGGCCAGTATGGCTCAGTAGTTGAGCATCTGCTTTTGAACTAGGAGACCATGGTTTGATTCCTAGTCAAGGCACATGCCCAGGTTGTAGGCTCAATCCCCAGGTGGGGCGTGCAGAAGGCAGCTGATCAATATTCTCTCTCGTCATTGTTTCTATTTCTCTCTTCCTCTCCCTTACTTTCTGAAATCAATACAATACAATATATATATATATGCTGAGTGGCCAGATTATTATGATCTCTGAATGCATAATAATCTGGCCACTCAGTGTATGCATGTGTGTGTATGTGTGTGTGTGTATGTGTGTGTGTGTGTGTGTGTGTGTGTGTGTGTATCAGAGGCCCAGTGCATGAATTCGTGCATGGGTTGGGGGGTCTGGCCAGCCTGCCTGCTGGTTGAACGCCTGGTCGAGGGGACAATTTGCATATTAGCCTTTTATTATATAGGATATACACTGAGTGGCCAGATTATTATGTGTTCAGAAATCATAATAATCTGTCCACTCCATGTATACTTAAATGGCCTTAGATATTTCACCCAAATTAGTCTAGTTCTTGCAGACAGATCACCTGGAGCAATATACATACATATTATCCATACTACAATTTAGTCACTAAAATGTGTTATTATGCTTAATGTCACATAGTTATATATAAAGTAAAGGTAACAAAAAGTTATAATACAGATACACTATGGTCTAAGGTTGGTCTAGATAAGATAGGAGAAGGGAAGGTGTTGTGGTGTTTTGGAGAAAGGCAAGATTACATTAAGGAGAGAGTTCACAAAAGAGGAGGCATTTGAAACGCCTTAAAAGAAGAATATAATTCCAAAACCTTCTGGACATGGGGAGATATAAATATTAAATGAGTAGTAGACAGAGATGGAGAGCAAGAGAATAAAATGAACTTTGGGAGGCACGCATTTTTTAGCTAATCATATATTAGATGAGGTTAATTAATCTAAAATCAAACAGCAATGCATACATAGAAATAAAGGCACAACTTATCCAGTGATTGAGGTGATTTTGTCTATTTTTTCTTTAGAAAGACTTAAAAAATACTAATGAATTAGCATAAGTCTAAAAACCTAGGCCAGTTCTTAACATTTTTTCCCCTTAAAGTCTTTTAAGAATCTGATAAAAAGCAATGACTCTCTCTTTCTAGAAAAAGGAGAAAAACATAGAC
>PVJN01024358.1:0-31235 GCA_004026805.1 Lasiurus borealis | reverse complement strand
AGACGATGCTGAGACCACAAGATCATCCAGAGAGGAAGAGGAGGAGCTCAGGAGGAGGCCAAGGACTGGACCTGGAGCCCTCGGACAGTTAGGGATGTGGCAGCTGAGGAAGAAACAGCCAGAGAGACACAAGAGAGGCAGGGGAGGCAGCCAGCCGATCAGTGACTTCATCATTGATGTTTCTATCTCCATCCCTCTCTCTTCCTCTCTAAAATCAAAAATATATATATTTAAAGAGAGAGAGGGAGCAGGGGGGAAGCTTGGAGAGATATTTTTTATGTGGTTCAAGTGCAAAGGTCAGTTACGTCAAATGCTGCTGATATGACAGGTTGACAGGCTGAAGACCGACTTGCTCCTGGCATTTAACTGTGTGAGTAGGTCAGTGACCTTGAGCACAGCATTTCTGGTGGGGGGGGGTGGGGGCTGAAGTCTGCCTGGAGTGGGTTCAGGAGCAGAGAAGACGGGAAGAAGCAGCGGGCACAGTCAGTTCTTCAAGCGGGATCTGCTGTTCGGGTCACAGAGACATGGCTGTCGCTCAAGGAGGCTCGGGGAGGGAGACGTCTTTGTTTGCCTTTCGGTTAGGGGAAGGCAGCCTCTGGCTGAGGGGAGTGATGCAGCCTCTGGCTGATGAGAGGGGTAAGAACGAGGAAGCCGGGCCGGAGAGATGTCCTTGAGAGGCGCACACACAAGCGAAGCATCAGAACAGGAGAGAGAAAGCTCGCGGGCACAGATGTTCGGCCGTGGGCGCGGGAGGGGACTCTGATTGCTTCTCTTTCTCTCCGAAGGCCATCAGCTGTCAGTGAGGAACTGGTTTGAGGAGACAAAGGAAGGTACGAAACATCATCTGGGACACTGCAGGGACGATTAATTGAGGGGGGACAGGCTGTCTGATGGCAAGCAGCGCCGAGGGCCCACTTGATGTTAGAAGCCATTAGAATGAAGAATGGCTCTCGACCTGGGGCGAGTTCGCCTCCAAGGGGACTTTTGGCAATGTCTGCAGACGTTTCTGATTGCCACGACTTGGGGCACGTTAGGTAGTGGGTAGAGGCCACGGTATGCAGGACAGCCCCCCACAACCATGAATTAATCTTATTCAAAATGTCAGTGGCGCTGGGGCGAAGAAACACTATAGAGGGGGACCAGTCAGCACTGCTGTCTGTTTTTCCAGCCAGCTGTGCACGCACCGGCTCAGAGTGGCTGGAGAGGTGGTTTCACCAGGGTCGGGGGTTTGCCAGGAGCGTGCCAGGAAGTGGGTAGGTAGGGGTGAGGGTGGGGACTGAGGCTGTGCGCCAGGGAGTGGCTGTCGTGACTGGCCATACAATGTACCTGAGGTCAGGCAGAACGGAAAGCCTCGGGGTGGGAGGGAAAGAGAGAAGCCGGGCGGGTGAGTGGGATCGAAGAGCTCCCCGTAGAGAGAGCCAGTGGGTGCGCCAGGAGGGAGTGGCCGGCTGTGATGCTGGGAACCGAGGCCGTGACGGGGTTGCAGGTACGGTGATGACAGGCTGGTTCCCACGGGAGGAAGCAGCCAGGAAAGGATGGAGGACACAGGGAGAAAGGGAAGCCAGGAAACAGAAGCCCGGGTTAGAAGGCTCTTCCTGAAAACACGTGATAGGACCAGAGCAGTGGGCCACAAGCCTTGCTCCCTGCGTGTCTCCACCTGTGCCTCCATTTCTGAAGTGCCTGGAGCCGCAGGCAGACGATGGGCTGAAGACCCTCAGGCAGGGCCTCCGCCTTCGGGGTGCCGAGCGGCAGTGTTACCCGGGGAGGAGATTCCAGCGTCTGCCACAGGCGTCAGGCCCCTGGGGCTGGGTTGAGCCAGGGGTCAGCAAGTTCCCAAGCCAGAGGGACAGCAGCAAGAGTCGGCCCTCCTCACAGACCCTGGGCGGGGAGAGGCGGCTGAGGTCCGTCTGCAGCCGGGCAGAAGCGATGCTGCCTTGTGTGCTGGCCTGGTCTGTGTGTCCCCACTCGGAGGATGGCTGCGAAGAGGCGGCAGTCCCGTTCCTGCTTCTGGGGGGTGAACCCCCGGATCATTTGCACAGTGAGAGGTTTCCAGGCTGCCCTTCTCCAGGCCTTCACTTCCATGGCTCAAGTTCAAGTCCTTGCTGGTCACAAGCCTGTCTTCCTGCAGAAGGCATTGCGCTCGCTGGTCCATTCAGACGTTGGTCGGCTTAACTGTCTTCACTCCCACGCCCACGGGGGAACCATCCATTGGGAAGCGGCGATGTTTTAAACATGAGTGTCATCTCGGCCTCATCCGTGTGCGGAGGCTGATAAGCCGGGAACCTGCTGAGGTGCTCCATCATCTCTCAAGATCAGGCCTCGCAGGCAGGCACACACTTGTAACTCTGGTATCGCCGTGCCGCTTGTTTTTGAGAAATGTCTCCAGGAAAGTCGGTAGGGCGGAGGGGAGGCCCGCTCTCAGATAAGCGTGTATCTTCTAAACCTCAGTCTGTTGGGTTTCGTGGCGGGAGCGGGCGCAGACACAGGCCTGATGTGCACGTGGAGGCAGGGGCAGCAGCGGGCTGCCAGCTCCAGGGCTTACCGAATAAAAGAGAGCACAGCACGGTAAGCTGAACTCTGAGCAATTCCCAGCCGAGCCTGTGCCCCTGTCCCACCTCAGTTTCTCCTTCTGGAAAAGGAGAGTGCTGGCCCCGGAGAGCCGGAGAACAGGCAGGGCTGAGGCAGCACAGGATCGTGAACTCCTGTGTCCCCTGACTCCCCTCTCTTTGGGGGAACCAGCTTCTGTCTTTATGACGTTCGCTCAGATTTCGTGAAAATGTGAGCTGGGCTGGGCATATCCTGTCGTCGGTGTCCTCGGCCCTGGGTTCACCTGGGATTGGCCTGGGGCGTCACAGACATAAGCTTTCCAGGCCTACCCATCACGTGACAGGTGCTTTTGCTGTCCAGAGAGCGAACCATTGGTCTAGGGTAAGGGGTTGCAAACTACATTCCAGGGGCCAGATCTGGCCAGTTGCAATAAAGTTTTATTGGGACAGCGACGCCCATTGATTTACTGTTGTCTACAGCCAGCTGTTTTTGCACTACAAAAACCTCACGGCCAACAAAGCCTAAAATATTTACTCCCTGGCCCTTTACAGAGAAAGTCTGCCGACCTCTATATCTAAGGGATGCTGGATTTCTTTAGAGTGATGATAAGTTATTATTAAAGTTTTGTTGTCCTTTTTTTGTAGAGTCAAATGCCATCCGCAGATGATGAAATAATAGGAGTTTGACTGTATTTTAAGTTGCAGAAATCGGATCAAAGTACTGGACTGGTTGCACTAGAAGGGACAAGACGGGGGGAAAGAGGAGGGGTTGTATCTCCTCTCGCAGAGAGAGCAGCTGCCTGTGCCCAGTCCCGGAGGCGCTCAGACAGGGCGGCAGCGCCAGGACTGAGGGGATGCCGGGGCAGCCACCTCAGGGGCAGGTCCTGACTGTTTCCATCAAGCGAGTCTGTGCTGCTGGGTTTTTGTCAACTCGGGTGGGTTTCTTTGACTTTAAAAATGTAAGGACAATTTGACATTCAATGTCTCATTGCAGCATTTACCCGCCGGTGCCAGGCCAGGAGAGCCCGCTGCGGTGGGCGGGGAAGAAGTTTGAGGAGATCCCCATCGCGCACATCAAGGCCTCCTACAACAAGTGAGCGAGGTGGGGGGACCCGGGCAGGGCTGGGGGGGCTCCCCCCACACACACAGGGGGGCAAGGTGGTGCCTGGGCACGTGACCCCAGCCCCCTCCTCTTTATGACGCTCACTCAGATTTCATGAAAATGTGAGCTGGGCTGGGCATATCCTGTTGCTGAGATTGGCTGTCCTACAAACAGGTCCAAGGTCAGGGCGCCAGCAGGGTGGTTCGGTGAGGGCCGGCTTCTCGTTGTGCCCTCACACGATGGGAGGGCCGGGGCGCTCTGGAGTCCCTCGAATTAAGGGCACTAGTCCCGTTCATGAGGGCGCCACCTCACGACCTGATCACCTCCTAAAGGCCCCACCTCCAAACACCATACTCTTTGGGGTTAGGAATGCAGCGTGAATTGGGTGACACAAATATCCGGTCCATGGCAGAGCTCTAGAGTAGGTGACCTGTCAGCTTGGGGGATTGAGTCTGACCCTCCCTGGCGCCTCCTGTAAGGGTTCAGAACGCGTTTTGTTCAGAGGAAAGGCGCCCACTTGCCTCCTCACTCAGGCTTGTGAGGACATAGGCTACGGTCTCTGAAGTCCCTGAGTAGTCCCTCTTCCCCGCTGTGCCCCCCGCTCTCCCAGCACCCAGATCCAGGTGGTCTCTGCCGCCAACCAGCCCCTGGCCCGCACCTCCTGCGGCACCGAGGGGTTTAAGAACGCCAAGAAGGGCACGGGCATCGCGGCACAGACAGCGGGCATCGCGGCCGCAGCGGTGAGTGTGCTGGGGGACGGGCGGTGTAGTCCCCGGGAAGACGGGGTGGCGAGACCCTCGCGCAGGACGCATCTGAGTGTGAACGTGGCAGACCTTTCTAGACAGATGGGCAATGTGCCGCTCCCCACACGTTTATGACCGTCTATCATACTAGCACTGCGGACACTGGACACTCGTCATCTTGAGTCTCAGAGACGCTGGCCCTGCCCGTGTTCTGAGCCAGTTCACAGACAGACTACGCAGTGCTCAGAGCCACGCGGCCACTTCAGCTCCCTGCTGTGGTCTGGGACCAGCGCTGTGCCTGGCCACTGCCCACAGCCTCCCAAGGTCACAGGCTGCTGCCAAAACACGGTGCTTCCTGCGGGAAAGCCTGGCCTGCACACTCCGCTCAGGGCCCACGCCATTGGCTGCTCTGCAGTAATGACCCTCACCGTGTGTAGTCCACCCAGGCAGGTTAGACCCTCGGAAGACACGTGTCAGTTTTAGCAGGGACCCCTGCGTGTTTGCCGGGTTCCCCTCACAATGCCTGTGTGTGTGATCAGTGAAGATGTAGCTTTCACTAAAGGTGTCAAATGTCAGAGGACACTGGCTGAGCGGGTATGGGAGCTCGGCCTGCAGGCCCCGGGCTCCTGGCGTCTGAGGCTCGGCGTCCACCCTCCTGAGCCACATCGGAACATCGGAGCGATGGTGGGAAACTCCACTAGGTGGCAGTGCTGTCCTGGACGAAAGGCGGCCGTGGCTGGCTCGCAGTCTGCTCCCTGCTGTCTGCCCGCACTGCACCGAGGCATCTGTCCTGTGTCCTTGCTGTCGGCCTGTTTACATTTGGGGGTGCCTTCTCCCTGGGGCTCTGACCCTGCGGCCCAGGGGCAGGAGCTGGAGACGTGGACGCAGCAGCTCCCGCTGGGCCCTAACCGCCTGTCTCCTCTCCAGAAAGCCACAGCGAAGGGCGTGACCCACATCCGCGTGGTGGTGAAGGGCCTGGGGCCCGGGCGCTTGGTAAGTGCGGTGATGTCCACGCCAGGGCACATGCTCCTGCAGACTAACGGGGCTGAGAGGAGGGGGGCAGGGGGAAGGGCCTCGTGGTGGATCTCCCGGACGGCTGGGCCACTTAGCGGAGTTCCGTAGACATTCGCTGGGTGCCTGCTGGGTGCCCGCTGGGTGCCAGGCCCGCGGAACAGAACGGTGCCCCTGGGGACCGTCCCAAATGGGCCTCTCAGTGCAGACGGGTGGGTGCCCTGGAAAGCTTGTGCCTCGGGTGCCGGGAGCCCATCGGGGACGATCAGGAAAGCCCCCCAAGGAGGTGACAGTTCTGACTTTCCAAGAGTGGGGTGGCATGTCCGGGGGAGGGGACAGTCCAGGCAGAGGAACAGCCGGTTGGAAAGCTGCAGGAGCGAGAGCGAGGCGTGCGGGCCCCAGGCAGCCTTTGTACGTAGAGCGAGCGGAGGTGGGAGTGGCAGGTGTGACACAGGGGGCAGCACTGAACACCGGGTGAGCGGCTTGGGTGGGAGACCTTTGTGAGTAGGAGTCAAAGCCAGGGAGCCTCTCCACTCTCCCCCCGTCCCCACCCCCCAGGCCCCTTCTCGCTGTGGGGCCCTGCCTGGACCCACTGGGCCACACTTCCGGCACCAGCCATGCCCCGTTCCTCTGCTCCTCCCAGTCTGCCATCCAGGGCCTGACCATGGGGGGCCTGGAAGTGATCTCCATCACGGACAACACCCCCATCCCGCACAACGGCTGCCGCCCCAGGAAGGCTCGCAGGCTCTGAGGGGAAGGACCCGCACCTGAACCTGACCGTCCAGTCCCCCCAGACCGGCAGAGAGCACCCCCGGAGCTGCCTGCGGGGGCTGCTGCGGGCTCAGCAGGAAGGACAGCTCTGCCTCCTCGCCTGGCGCCTCCTGCTGACTGGGGAGCACGTGCCCAGCAGGGAGGAGGCATCTTCTCTGGGACCCGGGGCCGGGCCCAGGCCCAGCCAGTAGCCGCGGCTGCCTGACGCAATAAAGGATCTCTACCACGAAGCGATTGTGAGACTCCTGCTTCCGGACCGCCCGCAGGCACCCGCGCTCCGGAAACCAGCACCAATGAATGAAGCCCGGGTCAGAGGGTGGAAACATCAGCCAGACACTCAGGGAGCCAGGCCGCCGCCGAAGGCTGGCCATTAGGCCGCCTGGTTACCTGGAAGCGGCTGCCGCACCCTGCCTCCGCCCTCAGCCGCAGCCCGGGTCCCACGAACACAGGTGGGCCCAGTGCTCGCGCTTCCCCAGGCAGAGAAGAGGCAGAGCCGCGCATGGGCGCGAGCCAAGTGCTGGCACAGCTTGGGTGGCACGCTTCCTTGTTTCCTGGCAGCGGGCTCTGGATTACTTCTAAGGGCATCTGCAGTTTTGCTTCTGGCGGCTCAAAGCTGGTGGCACAGGCCTGGCTGCTTAAGGGAAGCTTCCCTCCCCTTTTCCTCCCCTCCCTTCGTCTCCTCCTCTCCCCTCCCCTCCTCTCCCCACCCCAGGCAAAAAGACAAATCTGCGTCTTCCCTCTCAGCACAGACGCAGTGTTTCCCCTCTTTCAGCCAAGCCACCGCCTGCCACTGCCAAACAGCTTGCTGAACACGCCACCTGGATGCAGCAGAATGTCACTTGGCAGGTCAAGAGAAACCATTGCCCATCGCCCCTGGCTGACATGTCCATTGCTCAATGGCTGAGTGTCAGCCTAGGAACCAGGAGGTCCCGGTTCGATTCCCTGTCAGGGCACGTGTCTGGGTTACGGGCTTGATCCCCAGTGGGGGGCGTGCAGGAGGCAGCCCATCCATGATTCTCTCTCATGGATGTTTCTCCCTCTCCCTTCCTCTCTGACATCAGTAAAAATATGGTTAAGAAAGAAAAAGGAAGCATGGGCCCCTCCCCCTGAGCCCCTTATTCTTTTCCTCTGGTCACTTGTCCTCTGTTCTGGACACACACCTTGTTTCTGAGAGCTGGGTATTCTCAGCCCAGAGAGAGCGGTCACTGCCACAGCAGACACTGTCCATTCGCCCAGACTGAGCAGACAGGCCGGGCTCCAGGAACAAGCAGCTATGACTCACTCCGCCCCCCGGGCCCGCAGTCTCGGGGAGCTGGACACGGTGTGGCGGGTCAGTGAGAAGGTCTGTGAAGGAGGCATGAGTGCTCCCGGTGCCAGAGGGAACGGTGCTCCCGCAGGTGGGGTGGGGGGAAGCCTGTGGAGCAGGGGGAGGTGAGACCACCCCATGGACCCACGGGCGTCCTGAGGGTTGGAAAGGCGAACCATGAAGAGGCCCATCGTTCCCCGTGGGTGCGAACCCATCGAAGCCATGGCGGGGGTGAGACTGCTCAGGGAAAAGCGGAAGCGAGGAAAAGACCGGGTTGTAAATGCTACAAGGGCAAGGGGTGCAGGCGCAGTGCCTTGGACGCCATGGGACAGCCCTAGCCAGTGTGGCTCAGTGGATAGAGTGTCCGCCTGCGGCCTGAAGGGTCTCAGGTTCGGTTCCACTCGGGGCACAGGCCCAGGTTTCGGGCTTTATCCCCAGTGGGGGGCATGCAGGAGGCAGCCGATCCATGATTCTCTGATTGATACTTGTCTTGCTCCCCCTCTCCCTTCCTCTCTGAAATCAATAAAGATATATCTTTAAAAAAAGAAGGAAGGGGCACAGTGCAGACTGCACCGAGAGGAGGAACGGGCAGTGCCTGAAGTGAGGGGGGGGGGGTGGGAGTGAGGAGACAGAGACTGGCTGTGTCGGGGTGACAGGGAACGCACAAGGAGGCAGCACTCGCTCCTGATGGGGCTGGCATGAGCCAGGGGTGGAGGGGCCCTGGACCTGGGGGAGGAGAGGCTGCGAATGAGGGAGGGAGAAGCAACCGTGGAGAGGTGGCGGGAGGCGGGCCTCAGACACAGCGGGGTGCGGGGCTCCCCGAGAAGGGTGCCCCTTGTCAGCTGAGAAGAGGACAGTGTGGGCCGAGACCACAGAAACACAATGTCCCCGCATCGGTACTCGGAGATTGCTTCTTCCCTCCTCCCTCTCCCCCCACATTACACGTAATGGTTTTGGATTGAAAGCTCTCCCTGCCTGAGCCCTGGCTGGGGGCTGTCCGCAGGGAGTGCCTCTTCCCGGAGAGCTGGGGCCGCCCCCACCCGGCACCCAGCACTCAGGAGGGGCAGGCGTGTGGCTCCCGGTTCCCTGGTGGGGGCGCGTCCTGCAGAGCAGCGCGTTCAGAGAACCTGCACCGAGGCAGTGCTCCTTCCGCCCTGTGACCCCGGCACTGGGGAGGAGGGCCTGGACTCGCGGTTTCATTCATTCAAGTTCACGGCTGGCAGCCAGCTCTTCTTTCCCGTGTGTAGCCAGTAGGCACAGATCTGTGTTCCCTGAGAACGGGCAAACAGCTGGAACCCAAATGTCCATCAGCGGGGGCTGCCTAAAGAAACTACGTGCCAACCATATGATGGAATGTTAGCCCGGACACCCGTCAAGATGTGCTGCTAAGCAAAAAGTGGGTGGCGCGGTTGGCTGGAGCATGGTCCCCTGCACCAAAAGACTGTGGGTTCGATTCCCAGCCTGTGCATCCAGCAAGCAAGCGATCAATGTTTTCTCCCTCTCCCTCTGCCCCCCCTCCTCTCTCTCAAAATCAAAAGGGAAAAAAAAATCCTTAAGAGAGGATTAAAAAGGGAAGACGGGGGGATTTAGAAAGGGAGGGAGGACATTGTGCATAGTACAGACACCAGTTTTTACAGGAAAGGACAGGATGTATGAGCCTAAAGGTACATGCATTAAGAATCTGGAAAGAGCCGAAACCGGTATGGCTCAGTGGATAGAGCGTGGGCCTGTGGACTGAAAGGTCCCAGGTTTGATTCCAGTCAAAGGCATGTGCCTTGGTTGCGAGCACATCCCCAGTGTGGAGTGTGCAGGAGGCAGCTGATGGATGTCTCTCTCTCATTGATGTTTCTAACTATCCCTCTCCCCTCCTCTCTGTGAAAAAATAAAATATATTTTTTAAAAAGAATCTGGAAAGACGTTCCCCACAGGGTAGCAATCTCTGCAGGGAGAGGAAATGAACGAGCAGGAAACAGGTGGGAAGAAGACGTAACTTAAGCTTCTGTAACCTTCAGGAGAGGGTGCTGTGCGCGTTGTTGCTTAGTCAGACTAATGAACGAACCATTTACACACAATACAAACAGGAAAAGAAGACCTGGCTGTCAACCTGTGCGTTAGCTGCAGCCAGGCGTGGGGTAAGTTACGGAAGCTGCTCCCAGCACTGTAACAGCCACCTGACCGCACGGGCCCTGGACACGCCCCACTGCCCCACGGCTGGCCCCGTATTTGGGGGCGGCCTCTGACCTGGCCGGGAGATTGGTTCCGGCAGCTAACCTGGCTTCTCGGCGCCCACCCGGGCTGAAAGTAAACCGTGCACGTGCTCTGCGGTTCAGCGCCGCTCCTCTTGCCGGGAAGCCAGCCTCCGTGTCGTGACCGTGACTGCTGGCTGGGGGAGGGTGGGTGCTGTTGCCATAGAGCCCGGGGCAGCGTGGCCGCCTTGGGTCTGTGTGATCCCCTGGAACCGAAGGAAATGTCAGCGGAGGGTCAGCGTGGTGTCCCCGGGCTGGCCGGCACGACACCTGCGTCTAGACCCCGCTGAGCACAAACTGGGTGCGCAGGCCGCATGCCCCTCCCCATCTGGACCTGTTATCCCTCAGGACAGGCAGGTGGGAGGGATGGGGCTCTGGCACTCAGGATCGAGGGCGTGCAGTGCATTCATGGCTGGGTGGACAGTCCGGTTCTCACGGAGGAGTGACTGCAGCAGGGAAGACCCTCGGGGAGGGGACAGAGGTCTGATCGGATGCTCCATCCCCAGCCACCCCTTCCTTCCAGTCAGCTTGGGGGTGAGGCCTGGGGTGGAGACCTGGCCTGGGTTGGTATCCCAGCTCTGCATCAGCCTCAACCTCAAGCACTCCCACCTCCACGGCCCGTTAGTCATCCATTAAGATAACTGTGTACTCTGCTGTATACAGCTGGCGCTCACCCAGGGGGCCTCTCACGCTGCTCCTGTGGGGACAGAGTGTGAATGCAGACGCACACCCATCTTGCTGCTATTGTTTCTATTACTATTCCTGTTACTATTATCAAAAGCTCATTTTCCCTGTGATTTTCACCAGAAAATGTTCTGTAAGAAAAAAAATAAAATGCTATGTAGGAGCCAATCACCTGTCCTCCTACACCTTTTGGCCAGCCAACTGTAGATTAAGCCAGAGGGTTAAAATCTGCAGCCCAGCCCCTAACCGGTGTGGCTCAGTGGATAGAGCGTCGGCTGCGGACTCAAGGGTCCCAGAATCGATTCTATTCAAGGGCATGTACCTTGGTTGTGGGCACATACCCGGTGGGGAGTGTGCAGGAGGCAGCTGATCGATGTTTCTCTCTCATCGATGTTTCTAACTCTCTATCCCTCTCCCTCTTTGTGAAAAATCAATAAAATATATATTTAAAAAATTTTTGCAGCCAAAAATGAAGGTAAAAAGCCAAATGACTCAAGAATCATTCCTCAGGAGTCTTTCTCGCCTTCTTCCTTCCTCAGAAGTTTATTGACACTCAAATAAAATAGGTCTAAAACCTGGTAACTGCCCTGAGCATCTTCGAGGCCAGTGGGGAGAGAAACTTTTTAAAATTTCATTTGAATACTACCAGTGCTGACACACAACCAGGGCGTGTGTGTGTGTGTGTGTGTGAAAGACAGAGAGAGAGAAGGTGGCGAGAAGAGGTATGTATAGGGGTATCAAGGAGCACTTCCCGGAGGAGGTGACACCTGAGCTCAGAATAAGAGGAAGAGCTGAAGTAGCTGTGAGGGCCCAGGGCGAGGGGGGACGTTTCCAGCCAGGGGGTGGCGCGGACAAAGGGCGGGTGCAGAAATGGCACAGACGGCGCAGGGACATGCAGGCGGCAGGGCGGGGAGCGAGGCGGCCGGACAGGCAGGATAGCGGCCCCCAGAGATGTCAGACCCTAACCTGGAACCTCTACGCGCGGCCCTCCGTGCCAACAGGTCTGCAGATGGGATGAGGGCCAGGTCCTTAGAATGGGGGGTTATCCCGGATCCCCTGGGGGACCCTAAAGGAGACCACCCACGTCCTTACGAAGCAGAGGCGGCAGGTCTGAGCACACGGACCGAGGAGGAGGCCATGTGACCACGTGGGCAGAGAGGAAGTGATGCAGCCACAGCCAGGGGCCGCCCACCTGCAGCCGCCAGAAGCTGCAGAGACATGGACAGAGATGACGAGCTGGGGAAGAGGCAGGCAGAGAGCCAAGGGCGGGACTGGGGGGCAGAGAGCAGCCTCAGAGGTTTAGGAGGCGAAACACTCTGTTTTGTTGTTGTTTTTGTTTGCACCCATTTTTCGGTTGCAGAGGGCCAAGAAGCTCCGAGGCTGCCACAGGCGCTCTGGCTGGGAGTGCCCTGCCTCTGGGGGGGGCCGATGGGGCCCCTCCCCGGGCTTGGCATCCTGGCCCTCGGCCGTGGCAAGGACGCCACCCAGCCGTGAGGCTGTGGAGCTGGGCACACCGCTGCTTCCAGGGAAGGACACTCGGGGTCCTGACGGCACGCGCCTGGGAGCAGGCAGGAGACGGGTTCTGTGCTGGGGGGACCGGGATAATGGGGCGCCGAGGAGAAAGCACATCCCCCCTTCACTGTCTGATGAGAAAGCACGAGGCGGGGATGGGGAGCCAGCACGGCCCTATCCGCTCAAGTCGCTCAGACAGGCAGACTCCCTGGGTTGCCACGTGGGCTCACGGCCAGGACACGGGGAGCAGAGGCAGGCCCTCGGCCCCCTGAACCCCCTGCACCCCCCGGGCTCCCGCGCCCAGGACATAGGCCGCTTGGGCGCTCTGAGTGAGGGACAGGTCCCAGAAATGTGCGGCCTTGGAGCACTAGAGGCATCCAGCTTCACTCTCTCCTGCCCCTGCCTGGATCAGCCACCTCTGCGCGCCCTTCCCATCTCCCCGACCCTCCGTCTCAGGAAGAGGCAGAAGGAGATGCAACCCCAGACCCCAAATCCAGGGGGACAGAAGCCACGAGGGAAGCGTCAGGGGGAACTCCCGTTGCAGGCTCGGTGCCCAGCACCCTAGTCTCACACCTTCCTTTCCAGGAGGCTCGACTCGGCTCGCAGCATCTGGAAGCAGCTCCTGGGCCGGGGCGGAGGGGGGGCCAAGGGAGGGGGGAGATTCCAGAGCCTGGGACGGCCCTGTCCCCGCCACTGCCATGGCGATGGAGATTAGCAGGCACGAAGCGCCCAGGGCCTGCAGGCGAGGCCGGCCGGTCAGAAGGGCCCACGGTTCTCCCCCCGGGGGCCCCCGAGGTTGCCGAGTACACCTAATCCAGCCGTCACCCGGCACCCACCCGCCTCTGCAAACAGCAGCTGGTCAGGGCCGGGCCCGGCCGCCCATCTGCCAGCAGCCCGCCCCAGCCCGAGTGAGTGTCTGAGCCGGCCTTATCCCGCGGGCCATCTCCCCTCGCTCCCGCCAGGGTGCCCCCTCCCCCGGGGGACCTTCCACCCTCCCGCCTGCCACTGCGGGCGCTGAGGGTCCCACACAGGCCCTCTGTCCTCCTCCTCTGGCCCGGTCCTTCCCCGCCCTCACCGGGCTGAGCGAAGGCTCTGAAGTCCGATCTGAGTTCTGGCACCGGTTTTGGGTCCCTGGCCAGGCTAATCTCTTGGTGCCGAGCTCCTTCGCTCTCATGCATAAGATGGGGTGACACGGGCGGGGAATGCCAACCCTCTCCTCCTCGTGGCACACACAGTCACTAGCATTCTGCCGCACGTCACAGTGGGGTTCTGCTGACCTGACGGAAAAGGGTCTGACGTGGACCCCTCCCCGGTGCCCACGGTGGCGACGGCCAGGGGGGGAAGAGCTCGTGTTCCCGAGGAAGGGCACCAAAGTGTGGCCTGTGGTAGCCGGCCCGTGGCCCGCCGGGGGCAGCGCCGTCCGAGGCCCGGCAGAGCCGGGAGGCCTCAGCGAGGGCGCGGGCACAGAGCATCTCCCAGGGTCAGCCTCACGGGCCCAGCGACACCGGCTCTTTCCCGCCACCTGCAGCCCTCTGCCCTCTGCCCTCGGCGGCACTGGCAGGGACCTCTCTTCACTCAGACAGGGCCTCCGCTCCACCTGCTCACCCTCTGAGAAGGCGACCAAGAAGCGGTTTGAGGACGCTCCTCAGAAAGTGTCCCGGAAACCACGAATGGCTCTGAGGAATCCAGTGGAGCCCGGCCTGTGTGGTTTAGTGGTTGGATGAGGAGGTCACGGTGGTTCGATTCCCGGTCAGGGCACAGGCCCAGGTTGCAGGCTCCATCCCCCATAGGAGGCGTGCGGGAGGCAGCCGATCCGTGATTCTCTCTCTTCATTGATGTTTCTAGCTCTCCCTCTTCCTTCCTCTCTGAAATAGATAAAAATATTTTCTTAAAAAAAAAAAAGAACTCACAAAATGTAGAATCCACAAACCTCGAAAGAGGCTCGGATGCTGGAGACTAAACAAATGACAGTGTCGCTCAGGGCATGAAAAGGAGAGCCTGGTGGCCCACTGATGGCATTGGTTGGTTGGGCGTGAACTTGACACACCAGGAGGAGCCGGTGACATGGGTGGCCTCCCTGTGGCGCTGCTGCCGTGTGAGGCGCCCTCGGTCCTGGGCCCTGGCAGCCCCTAGTGGCCGGAGCACAGCCACACCCTGTGCTGCCGAGAGACGGCGTGGAGGGCACGGTCGCCCCCGCCCCGTGGCACGGCTCCTGGTGGGGAACGCACACCTCCACGGCAGGTGTCTGCGGGCTGCGCACGGCGGCCTCTCCCTGCACGGCGGGACTCGAGAGGTGGTGGCCCCCTTCTCACCTCACCGATAGCAGCAGCTGGAGGGGAGCCAGCGCAGGGCCCCTCTCCCCACGGGAGACGGGGAGACGGGGAGAAAGGGAGACAGGGAAACTGGGAGGGGAGATGGAGACGGACTTGAAAATGCCAGGTTAACCCTGAACTCACTCACCTGCATCTGCCCAGACCAGGGAGGAGCCGTGTGGCCTGAGAGAACAGATGCCTGGCCCCCCTGACCAGCACTTTCTACCCGTGTGTCAGCCAGGGCCAGTGCAGCCTGTGTGTGTGTATGTGTGTGTGTGTGTGTGTGTGTGTGACATACAGCCCATGTGTGTGTGTGACACATGCAGCCTGTGTGTGTGACATACAGCCCATGAGTGTATGTGTGTGTGTGTGACACATGGAGTCTGTGTGTGTGAGACACACATGCAGCCTGTGTGTGTGACATGAAGCCTGTGTTTGTGTAACACTCAGCCTGTGTGTGTGACATGCAACCTGTGTGTGTGACACATGCAGTCTGTGTGAGACACACATGCAGCTTGTGTATGTGACATACAGCCTGTGTGTGTGACACATGCAGCCTGTGCGTGTGTGACATATAGCCCATGTGTGTATGTGGGTGGGTGTGACACGCAGCCTATGAGTGTGTGTGACATGCAGCCTGTGTGTATGTGTGTGTGTGCATGTATATACACACACGGAGAGGGAGAGAGAGAGAGAAACATCAACGATGAGAAAATCTCTGCCAGAAGCCTGTGTGAGACACACATGCAGCCTGAGTGTGTGACATGCACCCTGTGTGTGTGTGTGTGACATGCAGCCTGTGTGTATGTGTGTGTGTGCATGTATATACACACACGGAGAGGGAGAGAGAGAGAAACATCAACGATGAGAGAATCTCTGCCAGAAGCCTCCCTGGGCCCCTCTGTCAGGGCAGGTGCCCTGGGCCTCTTGTGTGCCGCCCGGCACCTGCTCTCAGTGGGTCCCCGCCGGCCTCCCTGTCCGCTTCCCCATCCGGTCCGTAACCGGGGACTCGCCAAGACACACCTTTCAAAGCTCAGCCTCTGCCCCCCAGAAGCACCTCCACAGGTGCTTGTGGCCCCAATGCAGGAGGAAGTGCCAGGGGGCCCCGCAGACACAGCCCGCTCACCACGGCGGGCGGAGAGGGGGCCGGGCCACCCCGGAGACAGGCCGCGGGGAGGTGAGGGGCTGGGCAGCCCGAGGCTCGCATGCTCAGCCCAAAGGGGCCCCGCGTGGGACGGAGGCCTCCCGACGGCACATGCAGCAGCCGCTGCCCACAGTCTTCACGGGCAAACACACCACGGGTGCCGCACGCGGCGTCACCGAGCAGCGCCTCCTCCACGGCTCCAGCGGCAGCCTCTGCGGAAGCATCTGGAAGACAGGGGTCTGAGCAGCCATCGCTCAGCTGCCCTACGTACCGGCAAGTCCAAGGGCCACTGCTGACACTGCCCTTCCTGCTCCCCCTTTCCAAAGCCTGCAGCCCACAGCACTTGGCGGGCCTCTTGAAATAAGTTTTTCCGCCCTGGCTGGTGTGGCCCAGTGGATAGAGCGTCGGCCTGCAGACTAAGGGGTCCCAGGTTTGATTCCGGTCAAGGACATGGACCTTGATTGTGGGCACATCCCTACTAAGGGGCGTGCAGGAGGCAGCTGATCGATGTCTCTCATCAATGTTTCTAACTACCCCTCTCCCTTCCTCTCTGTTAAAAAAAAAAATCAATAAAATATGTCTTTAAAAGAAAGAACTCTTTCCTTTCCCCATGTCCAAGCCAGAGTGGACCACACACTCCCCTCTGTTCCCCCCTCCCCCCCACACACACACACACATACACCTGCGTTCTGAGGGGCAGCTCTGCCTCCTGTAGGGTGAGCCTCCTCCCCAGCTGCACCCCATCCCAGCGGACACCCCTGGACCAGGCTGCCCGGTCCGAGCTGCAGCCAGTGTGTCCCTTCCGCCGGCTCGCATTGTGCACCAGGAGGAGAGGGCTGGGCTGCGTCTAGAGGCTCCAGCACCGTGTCTGGCTTTGCAGGACTAACAGGTGCAGATCACTCGCTTCCCCTGGAAAATCAGCCCTGGACCCGGGGTCCCTCACACACACCACTGCCACCACGTTCCCCCCCCACCCCCGCCCCACCCCGCCCCAGCTGTGACAGCAGGTGGGCCCGCCGCCCCCCCTGCCCGGAGGGAAGCAATCAGATGTGCGCGCCGCATGTTGCTAGGAAGCGACCGGCAACAGCTGGCGGAGAAATCAGCCGTGTCCCGGGGAAAGCATGTTCCCGGCCGCTAATTAAATGTTGCCGAGGCGTCTCTTCCTTCGGGGAGCGGCAGAAATGTGCCCAATGAATGCGGGCAGGAGCGGGCCCGGCGCAGCGGGCTCACCCGCCCGCCCGAGCACACAGGCAGGACTCAGGGGGGCCGGGGTGACATGGCCGAGCCCCCGGGAGGCTGGGGCAGTAAAAGCCGTGGCCTCAGACCACTCAGCTGGACGGGCCCACGGCACCTGCCTCTCCCACCTTACGGCCGCGGGGGGCGCCCTGGGTAACCACGTTTCGAAGCTCCTTGGAGCCCACTTCCCGGTGGGTCTCCACAAGCAGGAGAGGGTCTCTGAGAAGCACGTGCACACTCCCGTCTACAGAAACGCGCTCACCACACCGTCAAGGAGGGAAGCACCCAGACTTCCCCGATGGATGGACGGTAAACGAAGTGTGGTCCCTCCCGCACGCACAGCGAGAGGTGACTCTGCCTTAAAGGGAAGGGGATTCTGACACATGCACCAACCGGGGGACCGAAGGAGACAGTGCTGTGTGACTCCACTTGAATGCCTATGGAGTGACCCCTGTGGTCACAGGCAGGGCCCAGGAGGCAGAG
This sequence comes from Lasiurus borealis, assembly GCA_004026805.1. NCBI lineage: Eukaryota > Metazoa > Chordata > Mammalia > Chiroptera > Vespertilionidae > Lasiurus > Lasiurus borealis. Next base: position 14,139 of record PVJN01024358.1, on the reverse strand, counting down.
CGGTGGTGACCCGGGGCTGGGCGGGGGCCAGTGGGGAATCGTTCCCGGGTAGTTTCCACTTTGCAGGATGAAAAAGCTGTAGAGATTGCTTGCATAACGATGAGAATATACTTGCCGAAACCAGTTTGGCTCAGTGGATAGAGCGTCGGCCTGCGGACTGAAAGGTCCCAGGTTTGATTCCATGTACCTTGGTTGCAGGCACATCCCCAGTGGGGGGCGTGCAGGAGGCGGCTGATCAATGTCTCTCATGGATGTTTCTGGCTTTCTATCCCTCTCTCTTCCTCTCTGTAAAAAAATCAATAAAATATGTTTTTTTAAAAAAGAATATACTTAACACGACTGAACTCTCTTCACTGATGTTTCTCTCTCCCTCCTTCACTCTCTGAAATCAATAAAATAAATAAAATAAAAACGCATCTCCGAGCGGATGAACTGACGCACCTTCCCACGTGAGGAGCACAGCACAGCTCCGGGCCACCGTAAACTCTCAATAAACGTTCACCATCCACCACAACAAGCTCTCGGCCAACGGAGCTCGTGCTGGCCCCTGCGTCTGGCTACCAAGCGAGTCAGGGTTGCTGGAGCTGGGTGTGCGGGGTGTGCCGGGCGGCAGGAGGCACCGCCGTCCCCGGTGGGCGAGCAGGGGCTGCGTGCGGAGAGGCACTGGGCTCACGGTGCTGGGCCATCGGGAACGGGAGCTGCCGGGAGGGCTGCACGCACTCTCAGCGACACTAAGAGGTGGCAGCCAGCACTCACGGAGTCCTCTCTGCATAACGGGCGTTCGTTAACTCTCACTCCGCGCCCATGTCAACCCTGCAACGCAGAAGCTGCCCCGCCTTTACGAGGAGAAACTGAGTCTCAGTGAAGTCCTTAGGGCACAGCTAGCAGGTGAGGGAGCCGGCGTGAGCACCAGGCTCCCGTAATTCCACCGGGACCCGCCGGGCGAAGGACCCCGCGGCTGCTCTGCTTCCTGCATCACGTCTGCCTCTGAATCAGACGCTGCGCGGCGGAGGCCTCGGAGTTGTGTTTCTTTAAAAACAACAAGAGGGTTACGGCTATAAAGGGTCCCCGCCGAGCAGATGAATGTTGTTAGCAGAACTGCCCCCCCGGAACATCCAAATCGCTTAATGCGCGGCGGAGCGCCGTTATGCTGATTACCGGTAATTATCGTCTCCTCGTTAAGGGGCATCCCGGCGGGCCTCTCCCCGGCACGCTCGTGGCGGAGATGGAGTGACTGTGTACTTGAAAATAATGAAGCTGCCGTTCTTTTAGAAATTATCTCATTTAGGGCTCTTGCTGGTGTGCGCCGTGCTTCTCCGCCAGGACTCTGAGTGGAGGGGCTTCTGCTACATTTAAAGGGACCCCTTCTCTCACGGGTCCCGAGCAGCTTCATACGGGTCACGCTGACCTGTCAGCCAGCTCCCCGCAGAGGAGAGGCGAGCGGAGAGAGGCTCAGGGAAGAATTTGGATCCGGAAGATATATTCCCCCCAACTTACTGCTTTTCTTAAACATCCTGGTTCCAGCCCTCACCGGTTTGGCTCAGTGGATAGAGCGTCAGCCTGCGGACTGAAGGGTCCTGGGTCGATTCCAGTCATGGGCACTTGAACTGGGTTGCAAGCTCGATCCCCAGTAGGGGAGAGGGGAAGGAAGGTGCAGGAGGCAGCCGATCCATGATTCTCTCTCATCATTGATATTTCTCTCTCTCTCTCTCTCCCCCTCTCCCTTCCCCTCTGAAATCAATACAAATATTTAAAATAAAACAGAACAAATTTTCATTCCAAACATCTTTTTCTTCAAAGATTCTTGCGATCCACTGGACATGAGTGGAGAGCAGACACCAGACTGGCTGAGAGAAGCCCTGGACCCTTTGGAAACCACGGTAACGTAAGCTGCACTAGGAACTGAGAACTTCACGTGGGTCAGGTACTCAGTATGCCGAGAGCTTTCTCTCCTGTTTTAAAGAAGACTTTTAGTGACAAGAAGCTTCCAGGCCAGCTCAGGGATGGCTGCAGGGACGGCGGGCGAGCCAGGCGTCTTACCAAAACCCCCGGGACGGGAACTCTGGCGGGGAACCCTCACGGGGGCCTCCTGGAAACGGGAACTGAACTGGCGCCGAGCCAGCGGGAACTTCAGGGCGGAGCTCCCTCCCCTGGGGGCCCGGCCTCCCTCTCCCTCCGCACCTCCTGATTTGCTTTAACGCAGCGGTTCTCAACCTTCCTAATGCCAGGACCCTTTAATGCAGCTCCTCATGTGATGGTGACCCCCAACCATAAAATTATTTTCTTTGCTACTTCATAACAGTAATTTTGCTACTGTTGTGAATCGTAATGTAAATATCTGTGTTTCCTGATGGTCTTAAGCGACCCCTGTGATGGGGTCGATGGACCTCCCCCCAAAGGGGTCGAGACCCACAGGTTGAGAACCACTGCTTTAATGGCCAGGAGCAGAAAGCCAATTCCAAACCCGCACTGGCTCACAGCGCTGCAAGCCCGGTGCCAGCCGGGCTCCCGGGTGTGAGCGCACCACCCTCGGCTTCAGAGGCCCGGGCTTCCGGAGTATGACTGACCGCAGGGTGCGGGATCAGTGGAAACGGGGGGCTGCATGCTCAGAGAGAAATGCTGCCCCCAAAAGTCCAAGAAACCTTCCCCTTGTGGTAGCACGGACCCGAATGCCGTCACGTGACTGCTAAACTAACCCCTGCTGCTGGCTGGGTCTGGCCTGGTTCTAACTAATCCTCGTCTCTAGCCAAGAGCACCGGACGGTCATCATCGGTTCAGCACACTAAGGACACATGCCTGGAGGGGAGTCACCCAGGTGGGCGTGGAGGGGGAAAAAGACGATAATGCCTAAGTCGTTGGCTCCAGTAACTGGGTAGCCACTACAGCCATACAGGAGACCTCAGGGGACAAACAGGTCAGCTGCGGGGAGGGAACCGGGAGCATCGGTTTGGACATGATGGTTGTCAAAGGCCTATTCGACTGCAAACCCCGGTGCCAGGTAAGCGATGGGATGGATGGACCTGGAGCCCTAACGGAGTGACCAGCAGACAGCGAGCAAAGGAGAAGCCAGCGGCAGGAGGAGGGTCCAGAGAGAAGGAGGTGAGGAGCCCGGGCCAAAGTGGAGCAGCGGCAGCGGAGAAGCCGGCACAGGGACCGAGAGGCAGAGGCAGTGAGGCAGGCCGAGAGCCGGGCGCACGTGCTGTCCTACAGCCCAGCGGAGGCAGCGTTTCCCGACCCGAGAGAACGCAGGGACGGCCGGGCCCGGAGGCCGAGTGGGAAAGGGACACGAGGTGAGGCCCTGGTGGCCACGGGGACTCGCTGGCCACGTGGACACCCCCGTTCAGCGGACGGGGAGGACAGGGCCTGCGTGGAGCGGGCTGAGGAAAGACGGCACGTGGGGAAGCGAACACATTCCCTTTAGACGGCTCTGTTGGGGAGTCTCTCTGTGGAGAGAGCAGAGGACGGGCAGCAGCTGAAGGGAACGGCGGGCGGAGCAGGGTCTTTGTTTAAACAGGAGGCCCTCAGCACACTGACATGCTACCGGGAATGGCCCATCGAGAGAGGGGGGTGCCGCAGAGAGGAGGCAACTGCGGAGCCAAACGTGGCGCGAGCAGGTGCAGGAAGGGCCTGGCCTTGCAGAGAGCAGGAGCAGAGCGCAGACAGAGCGAGCCACGTGGCGGGGAGGCCGAAGAAAGCAAGGAAAGGAAGCTCAGTCCCTCGAACGAACGTGTCACTGCTTTGGCCCTGCTTGTGTCTGGACCTACAGAGGCCCTCGGAGCCTGCCCCGTTCTCTGGATGCCCAGCAGCGACGTGTCTGGCCTCCCCGCTCCGGCCTCTCTGCTCCCCGAGCTGGCTTCCCTGCCCTGCCCTCCACAGCCAAACCGAGCGCGGGCACGAGGCCACGCCTCAGGCTTGGGTCCCAGTGCCCTCCCCCCGCCCAGCCCCTGCTGCGGCCGCATTCCCACCACTTGCCCTTCCACAATCCGGTCAGCCCCTGCAGACTGCCATGCCCCGAACATGCTGGATCTCCCGGAAACGTCCGCCGCCCCGGCTCACACGCTCCACCCCATTTACCCGGTGCCAGCACATGTCCCGGCACCACTGTCCTCGCCTCGTCCTCCTCCCCTCCCGTTCCCGCCCGGACAGTGCTGGAGCTCCCACTGGTTTGCACCTAACTCCCTTCCTCTGCCGTTTCCCTCAACATCTCGACCCAGCGCCTCCGCCTCAGAGCGGTGAACCCAGTGTCAGATCCTGTGTGAGTACCAAACGACGATGACGACATCAGCCACAATGCTTTGATAGGGCTTAGCATCGCCTCTCCCATTCCTCTGTCCCCAGGGAAGTCACGTGGCTGCTGGAGGGCACAGGGCCCGCTGTCTGCGGCCACGGCTCCTTCCAGAGCCACCCTCGCACTCGGATGTGACCAGGCAAGCGTGCTGGGTGAACGGCGGGCGCGTATGAAGACGAAGCTAACAGCCTGACCAGCCCTGTGGAGGAGACAGCTGAGAAGGTGACAGCGGCAGGGCTGGCAGGTGTGTGCAGGGCAGCTGTGAGGGCTCAGCCGTCCAGCAACCACCAGCCTGATCCCTCGAGGGACAGCGGGCGCTTGCCAGCTCCCACTACCCGCTCCACTGCGGCACGTGCTCGGCAGCGGGCGCCTCTGCCGCGGCCGCCAGCCGCCCGCTCTCCACCTGCGCGGCGCAGACGGCACAGATGGGCGCGTGCTTCCCCGCAAGAGCGTGCAATTACGCCAGCCCCGCCGGCCGCGGCCGCTCCCGGGAGACAGCCCAAGGGAGGGAGACAGAGCTGGCAGATGACTGACTTCCATGCTGGCGCACACACTCCGTCTCCCGAGAGCAGCCGCGGGACACGTGGCCTCCGGCGCCTTTCACAGTCCTTCCTGGGCCCCGGGTGCTGGAACCGCATTTGGCGAGAGCAGAGCACAGGGCAGTCACCAACAGGACATGTTTCCGTAAGAAAATAGCAAGGCTTTATTCTGTTCTTACAAAGACAGCCCTGCGTGTCGGCTGAGTAGAAAGGGTCACACAGTTCTGAGAGACAGCGTGCGTCACTGCCCCAGAACGCACACACGATGCCGAGGAAGGGCACGGGGGGGATGCCTCCTCTTCAGAGCGATGAAACGCAAATTAAACAAAATAACTGAGCTTAATTAGTGCCGGGCATTCCCACAGGGAAAGCAAGAGGGCTCCAAGACAACCAGTAGTTTTTCTGGAACAAGGACTCTGGCAGGCCGAGCCGCCGCACTGCCCCTCAGCCGCCGTCTGAGGCGCCCGGGCCCGGCCGGACCCGCGGGGCGGCGGCCAGGAGCGGTGCTTCCGTCCAGGCCGGGGCGCCGTCGGGAGACCAGCGCCTGGCGCGGGCCTACGTGCAGCAGTGGCGCATGTGGAAGTTGACGACGTACTCGGCGTTCGTCCGCTGCACAGAAATGGCAAAGGGCTCAAAGGGGTGGAAGGTGAAGGCCACGAGGCGGCGCACCGTGTGGTTGATGGGGCGGCCCAGCAAGCCGGCCTGGATCTCAAACTTGAGCAGACCTGAGTCCCGAGCATAGAACCTAAACAGAGAGAGAGGGAGAGGGGGACAGAGAGGACCGTGTCCATACTCACCGCCACCTTGAGAGGTGCAGAGGGAAACCTCCCACACCAGCCCCAGCGCGTCAGAACTGCGAAATCACCGTGGGCTCGTGAGCTCGTTCAGGGCAGGGAGATCACCAATTGTATGATGTTGTCCTAAGCCAATAGTTCCCTCCTCTCTCCCAAGACAGCTCTTAGCTACAACCTCAATTACAGCCCCCCCTTTCCCAAGTATCTACCCCAAAACTGTCCAGGCGAGGGCTAGAATTGAAATGTGAGCCATGAGCCCTGACCGGTATGCTCAGTGGATAGAGCATCGACCTTGCAGACTGAAGGGTCCCAGGTTCGATTCCGGTCAAGGGCATGTACCTTGGTTGTGGGCACATCTCCAGTAGGAGACGTGAAGGAGACAGCTATCGATGTTTCACTCTCATCGATGTTTCTAAACTCTCTACTCCTCTCCCTTCCTCTCTGTAAAAAGTCAATAAAATATATTTTTTTAAAAAGAAATGAAATGTGAGCCATGTATGCAATTTAAAATTTCAGATAGCCACATTAAAATGTTTAAGGTAAAAATATGTTTAATAATATATTTTATTTAATCCAATATTGACATCCAAAATATCACTTCAATCTATAGTCAATATAAAATAGATAAATGAGATATTACACATTCTTTTTTGTACTAAACCTTTGAAATTTGATATGCATTTGACATTTGAGCAAATCTCCACTTGGACTGGCCACATTTTACGTGCTCAATAGTCACGTGTGGTTAGTGGCTACCATAAAGGACAGTGCAGATCTACTCTCATACTTGAGAACTTCATTTATAAGAACAAATTCTTTATTTTATTAAATTTACTGAGAATAAACTATTTTGAAAGACTCTTCACACACAAAAATAAAATATATTAAGTAGTTTTTAATTTTTCATCCACTATAGTAAGATTCAAGACACACCCTCCACCCCAGTTCTTAAATACCCATAATGCAAAGTAAGTGCCCTGTGGTACTGAGAACGACAGATGATCAGCGGGGTGAGGGGTTAATTGAAGGAAGGTCTAGAAAATGAAGAGCCTGAATTAAATAACTATAATTTCCCCTTTGGGAAGCAAATATATAATAGACATAAATATATTCATATCCTTTGACTCAGTAATTCCATTTCCAAGAATTTACAGCCTCAGAATTTAAATGAATAATGATATGAATAGAGATGGCTACGACAGCATTAGCTCTACCGAGAGAAAAGCAGAAAGAGATCAATGCTCAGTGACAGGGGAACAGTTAAATGAAGTAGGTACATCTTCTTGATGGAATAACATGCTGTCACTAGGACTGTAACTGTGAGGACCTTGTAACAACACGGAAACCCATTTGTAAGATAAAAGCCGACTGCAAAGGTTCATGCTGACCACCGTAAAACTGTGCACTGGAGACAGGCATGCTGACCAGACCAGACTGGAATACCCAATAAAGGTGCCATGGCATTACCTCTTCATGGGCTGTGAATATCCTCACAGTTCCCATTTTAAATGACAAGTCAATAGGAATTACAAGAAAAACCCTTTGGTCAGGAGCAATGGCATCTCCAGATGTGTTAATTAGGTTAACTCTTCGAATTAGGAAGGCGAGGAAGTCAGAAAGGAGTTTATCTCAGGCTGTTTGGCCATACCCAATGAGACCCACGACATGCTGGTGGTGTGTGGAAAGCACATTCACCCTGCCCACACAGTCCCCGGCACACAGGAGGCTTATAATTTAAAGTGAGCTGTCTGAGCTTCTCACTCTATCCGTTTACAGGGAATGTGGCGGCCTGAGAAAGACAGTAAATACTGCTCCAGGGATGCAAAGAGCAAAATCTAGGATGGGTGGAACTTTACAGGATGCGCAACTGGTTTCCTCAACACCTTCACTGCCAGGAAAATAAGAGGAAACAGAATATACTGAATAAAAAGATAACAAAACTGTGACCAAACGCAATGCAGGCACCTTGTTCAGATCCTGATTTGGGACAAACTATAAAAAGAAGACTCATGAGACACAGGAAGTGTGAAATCGGATCAGATGTTTGGGATTCTCAATCAAGTCCTGCTCACTTTCCCAGATGAAACAATGGTAGTGAGGTTGCATTTTAAGCCCTCACTTTTAAAAATTCATGCTGAAATATACGACACGCGGGGTCGCCTCAGAATAATCCAGGGTGGCAAGTCGGCGGGGAGAAAGGAGGTGGTGGCAGAAAGAGATCAAACAACCCTGACCCCCAGCTGATGCCGCTGAGGCCGGGTGATGGGAATGTGGGGTTTATTATACTCTTCTATTTTTTATACGTCTACATTTTTCCAGAATAAAAAAAATTCAGCTGGGTTTTGGAGCCGGACTGCAATTGGAATGATTAATTGTGCAGAATTATTTTACACAAACCTGTTGAATACAATTGAAGCTGGATTATGAAATCCTGACTTCACTGTTTCTATGTAAAAAAGGCTCACACCCCCTCTCTGGGCTCCAGGAACACCCAGCCGCCCTGAAACAGCCCCAGGGGTGACAATGGTGCCACCCCCGCCAGACCCTTCACAGCCCACAGAGCAGCACACCTCTCAACACAGAGACAGGTGGGTCTGTGAACCGGGCGCCTATGAGGGAAGGGACTGACTGTCAGAGGTTACTTGCACCTTCCAGCAATAACACTGAGACATTTACAAGCACATCCCAAATCGACATTCCCAAATTCCCCAAATGAGGAAGCCTGGGTTTCTCCAAAACCCCGTTCCCCATATTGTCTCTGCTCTCATCCCCAGGGGGGGGGGGGGGGGGGGGGGATGATGGAATTCAAAGGCTGAGCCATAAACATCATTATGAAACGGTATCAGATTGCTACATGGAAAAGTATGGTGTCCTGCCCTGGACACCTTTAAAAGGACACATGTACCTGCACTGGGTGTTTTGGTGAGAAGCAGAGCAGGAGTTTTTCACTTGGGAGACTACTGCCCATGTGATCAAGGCACCCCCACATTACAGAAACGGGCTCCCCTTCCAAGTCAGCCCACGAGCAGCAAGGACACCATCACACGAAATGATGTCCAAGAAGAAGAGAGAGAGCGGGCGTGACAGCCCTGGACCACGCGCTAAGATCTGCATTTGCAGCCGCGGCAGCGACGCGGTACCTGATAGGGTGATCGCCGCACGTCTTGGGCCGCTCCATGACTGACACCCACTTGTCATCGTAGCTGAAGAGCGACAGGTCGAGGTAGGGGCTGCCGCTGTAAGACTGGGCGCTGATGGGGAGCTGGCCCAGCAGCCGGCGGACCGCCTCGGTGTGCCCTCCGTACTTGGCATTGATGATAGTGTCTTTAAACCTGAAAGAAAGCACCAGTGACGAAGGCTGTGTTTTTAAACTGACAAACACATGTCTAAAAGCAATTCCTTCTGCCAGCAAAAGTCCGGCCATTGACTGAGGTCAGAATTCACACACACGTATCACAAGCCTGGCTAGCTTCAAATATGCTCAAGAAGCAGAAACCAGAATTAGAAATGGGGAACACTACTTTAGAAAAGTAAAAAAAAAAAAAGACTCTACACACAAGTTTAAAATTCGTGTGTTCAGCTGCTGGTCTGTCACTCTAGAACTTCCCTTTCCCGTCATCCTTGGGATTCTCTCTGCCGCTCTCCATCGTCAAACTGTACAATGTGTACATTGTCAAATGGTGTTTATTGATAAAATACATCTTCCAGATGCTTCCTTAGAAAAGGTGCATGGGAGGTAATTATTTGAGACAGCATGTCTGAAAAATGTCTGCTCCATGATTATTAGAATTCTAAATTAGGAGTCTTTTTTTTTTTTTGAGAAGTCTGAGGGCAGGATTTTAACAGCTTCAAGCTTTCAATGTTGTTGACTGGTCTGTCCAATGCCATTTTGATGATTTATTTTTATATGTGAGATTTTCTTTCTGAACATCTTTACAATTTTCTCTTTATCCCCAGTGCTTCCAAGTTTCATGATGACATGCCCTTCACTTTCTTGATTAATCCTTCTGGAACTTGCCTGAGCAAATTCTCTAACTTCTTTTCCATCTTTTCTCTCATTTGTATTCTCATCTTTTTATATTACTACTTTCTTAGAGAGTTCTTCACCTGTATCTAAGACATTTTAAATGTCTAAGTGTCACTGTTCTAGGAATGTTCCTGTTCTTAGAGCTTGAATTACTTCAGTGGCCACAATGTTGTTTCTCTATCCCGTTTGTTCTAGTTTGGTCTCTCTACCTTTTAAGACAAAGACTCTCTTAAGTGACTCGCTATCCTTGGTACCTTATTTTCTCTGAAACATGTCTTCTCACCGATAATGGGTCCATTTTCACTTATCTCCACCCAAACACTTGTGAAGACTATAAAATTGAGCATTTAGAGCCATGCGTTCCCAAGAAATAAAATAAGTAATTTTAATTTACATATACATTATGCTTTTGATGCAGCAAGGCATGATAAGAGGGTAATGAAATGTTACATGAGGAGAGGCTGCTGTAGGGGAGGTGACACAGAGGTATGGACTGGAGGAAAAGGCTGTCACACGGTTTCTGAAGGAAGTGACTATTGGTGTCACTGCCACAGGATAGGAAAATCTGAGAAAGATCAGGCCCGGGAAGCCGCGTGGAACAGCTTACCGGCGCTGGATCTGCCTCGCGAAATTGTTGCTGGAAGCCGAGCAGGGGAACTGGACTTCGCTGTGCAGGGTGGCGTTCCGGAAGAGGTCGCAGAAGTTCTCAAAGAGCTCCAGCAGCTCGTCGGACGTGTTCTCGAACACCGCGATCACCTCTGTCGTCACCATGTTGTACACCACGAAGAAAGAGGCCTGCAGTGACACAGAGCGCCCAGCGGCGGCGGAGTGAACGCCACGCCTGGCCGCCGGCACTTGGCTGAAAACTCGGGCAACCCCTGGGCAACACGAACCGCCTTCGCTCCAGCACCTCGGCTCCAACACAGCTCCCCGCGTTTCTGGGAACGAGGCCGGGGGGCTTTCTCAGCCAAGGGCTCCGTGGGGCCAGATGTCCCACCGTATCTGCGCTGCTAAAATGATTGAATTGGCCGGCATCTCTGTATGAAAAGGCTTTCAATCTTCCCTTTCCAACTGTGCAAATTCAGTGTTTTTCCTTCCCAATGTTTACTCCCTCCTTGCTCCCAGCCCACCCTGGGATGGATAAAAAAAACGCTTTCTTAAAATGCCAGCTTTAATTTCCTCCCTGCTGAGAAAGCGATTTGCAGCCTGCGGTGGCCTGTTGGCAGATTGTGTTCTCTTGTGTGCATACATACAGCGGAAAGGTCAAGTTAGGGGCATCTGCTTTTCCTCTGACTATTTCTCGCGTGCAGAGAGCCGCCTTACGGACGCTTTGCCCTAAAACTGCCCGGGCAGGTTGAAACCAAGCAGGGCCCTGGTGCTGAGCAGATGAAAAATCAGAGAGGACTTTCCATTTCTGTCCTAAACGTTCTCTCAGCCCAGGCACTTGTGAGACACATTTGTGATTTAGAGCGAATCTCAGGGGGCCCCTGACAAGCACTCAATGCCACGAGGGGCCCTCTTCCTTCAAGCCTCCAGGGCTCTGCTCCGCCGAGCAGGGAAGCCCCGGAACCACCGTCTTCGCCAACGAGTGTAACAGTAACCCATCCGCAGGCCCCTAACAGGACCCCAGACGTTCTCAGAACGCCGAGATTAGGAGTCCCGCTCCTCTGATTAAGTTTAAATCTCCATCAACAATTTCTGGTGCCATTTGGCCCACCTGTTTGACTAGTCATCCGTCCTTCCCAGAGCTTCTGTTACATGACTTTTGTGAACCCCTGGAAATTAAATTTGGCTGCAAATTAAAGAGGCCGGGGGGTAACCTGAGACTAATACCCCTAATACCGGCAAGGCTTTGTTTGGGTGCACTTCTCACTCATTAACCTTATTGGATTCTAGCAAAGTAAACTGAGGGGGAAAAGACAGCGAGGGCAGAGAGGCTGGGTTTAAAGTTACCACCTCCGGGAAGCCACGCACAGAGCCCTCGTAATGTTTCTGGCGGCAGCTTATCGCAGCGTGCGGAGTAAATAGGTCATGGGTTAGCAGAGGAAAAACGGATCCTCTCAGAGGCCGCCATTACAGACATCTTATTCCCGCCAAAACCAAGAGGCAGTTCCAGCTCAGACCTACACAGACACCGACTCGTGTGCTTTCTGCAGACGGGGACTGCCCTGTGATCCTGTCAGGGCCTCACCAAGACCTGCCACCATCCTGCAGCCATAGAAAGACACAGGCACCTCCTGAGCCTCCCTCCGGGACACTGGGAGGCACAGGGCAGGAGGCTAAGAAGTCGAGGCCTCCCCGCCCACCTCCCAGGACAGCAAGAAGAACGAGATGCATCCCCCAGGACGGCTCCATGGGGGCCTTCATCACTGACACGGGAGAAAGAGGGTCCAGGACAAATGATCTCTGAGCCACGGCATTCCCCTTTCTTTAAAGGATTCATAGATGACGGCTCAGAGGAAAGATGTCAGAAACATTTCTCCCCGGATGGCTGGTGAGGCCTTAGGAGAGAACGCCCTGTACAGACTCTCTTCGTGGCAGAATCAGCCGCAGGTCCAGGAGCGATACCTGATTCAGATGACCATGTGGTTTACTGGTTTGCTCTCTGTACAGAATCTGCAAACCAGCATCTAAGGAGACAATCTGGAAGCAGGAGCAGGGGGCAGAGGTACAGAAAGGCGGTCTCTTACTCGGTACGGAGAGCTTCTTAAAGGGAAATGCCCTTGCCCTGGCCAGGGCTGCATACTGGTCTGAGTGCCGGCCCGTGCACTGTAGTGTCGCAGGTTCAATTCCCACTCAAGGGCATGTACCTAGGAGGCAGGTTCATCCTTCAGCCCTGGGTGGGGTGTGTGCAGGAGGCAACTAATTGATGTGTCTCTCTCACCTCGGTGTCTCTCTCTCTCCCCCTCCTCCCTGGCTCTCACTCTCTAAAATATCAACGGAAAAAATATCCTTGGGTGAAGATTAACAACAAAATAGAGAAATGTTAAGATTACCCCGAATTTCAACACGAATCGTAAAGGTTTCCGTGCTCTTGCCAACATCTTATTCCCATTTGAGAAATGCCTCTCTCCCTTACCCACATCTTTCACTCAAACTGAAAAAGACCTCAGGACCTGCAGTCCTGATGAATCACTCGGGGGATCCAAAATCCGGGGTCCTTTTGATCTTTTACTGCCCTACAACTACCTGTCAGCTTATGGGCAAGGTCAGGTGAAGTCCTAAGACGCAACTGTGAATGAACCTGCCTAGGAGTTATCTTTAAAGAAGACTTATGAACAAGCATAAGGGCATTAACCACTTAAGCAGGAAAGAGCGCCAGATTTTCAGAAGGTTTCCTTTGTGCATGTGGTGGGCTCGTCCTTACCACCAGGACTGAAACAGTGGGACTAACGAGGACATCTCACAAAACCACGCAGGCTCATCCACAGGCAGTCCACACGTTAGCCTCGTGGCACCCGGGCTTCCACCTCAAGGAAACTAAAAATGTTCTGCCGTCCAGCCGCATGGCTCAGGAGTTGAGCATCAACCTATGAACCAGAAGGTCACGGTCCGGTTCCGGTCAAGGGCACATGCCCTGGTTGCAGGCTCTTTCTCCAATAGGGGACATGCAGGAGGCAGCCAATACATGATTCTCTTTCACCACTGATGCTTCTCTCTCTTTATCCCTCTTTCTTCCTCCCTGAAATCAACAAAAATATTTAAAAATACATAAATAAAAATTAAAATGTTCTGCTGAAGGTAGAGGGAAATAACTACAGAGGTGACCATCTCCATGTCAATGGCTTGAGATTTAACTTGCATCTACCCAAAGAAATACACGTGGCCAGAGGAAAACCAGAGCTGTTTTACGTTTGGCTGAGCCCTAGGATCGCAAGTATTTAGGATGACGTGAAACGTGTGCTTCTGAGAGGTCGGCCGCACACACAGGGAAAATCGGTCACGTCCTGCCGAGGAGCCTGGGGCGAGGGGGGGTGGGTGACAGGCGGGACGGGACCGCCCCTCCTACCTGGGACGGGTCGGTGACCCGCAGGGTGACCACGTCCTCGCTGGTGTACTTGATGAACAGGTGGTTCTCGTCCAGGAGCTGCATCTTCCACATGCGCAGCTGCCGCAGCTGGTCAAAGTACTGGAAGAAGCGCCGCTTGGCCGTGGCGCTGCCGTCCTGCTCCGCCCGGCGCCACAGGTAGACGAGCAGCCGGTGCTTGAGGGAGTTGACGAAGGGGTCCCGGAACGGGTTGGCCATGCCCGTCTGGCTGTCGCGCTGCACCTCGGGGAACACGGCGGACACCGTGAGCAGGTCGTCCTCGTAGCAGAAGCGGCCGATGGTGCGCACGTCGATGAAGGTGCCTTCGGGCGTCACCTGGAAGACGTGGATGGTCTGCTGCTGCACCGACAGGATGGCCAGGATGTTCTTGTACAGGTACAGGCCCTGGTTGTGGGACAGGACCACCTTGTCGCACTTGAAGGTGCGCGTGTCGCACAGGCGGC